>JAWPHD010021385.1:0-28446 GCA_037043455.1 Cyrtodaria siliqua | reverse complement strand
CTTCCGCAACTTGAAGAACATCAGGCTTTGGAGGCAACCCCTGCATTAATAAAATACAAAGCTATGAAATTACTAAATTATATTGTGAAATGGCTCTAAGATATAGACAGATCATTAGGCTTCCTAAAATACAGCGTTATAATTACTAATTATAAATTACAGCAAGGCTTATAAGGCCATGGAGTAATCACCAGATTATAAATAGCCGTCACACGTGATCACCGCGGCGATACATTACAGTGGAATTACATTTCCTGTTACATTAATACAAATCCCAAAAATAGAAAAACAAAACAATATTTGTTTTAATATATTTGGATATGAAAAAAAGTGGGGTGTATCCTCTATACATATCAAAAAACAGAGTTGTAGAAGAATGCGATATGCTTTTGATTGTCGAAGAAGAAGAAAATCATTATGGACACATGACGATCGCTTTGCAAGATGTTGCAAATTTTTTTTACCGCCAAGATTAAAATAGCTATCCCTGACACGTAACCTTAGTTAGTCAATACCATATTTATGTCTTTTATTGTATGTGTTCGGTGTAATTTACTTTGGTCGTTTATGGCTCATTTAGTTTATTTTTCTTATTTTAATAGCGAAATAATATATTTGAACAATTTTAAAAGAACTACTAATCCTGATGTACTCCCTTTAACCAAGTGAAAATCGATATTAGAGTGTATAGCGAGTGTTCTTCACAATTTAAATGTACCCATTTCACATCAGTAAGCGGTGCTATAACAAAATACTGAAATATTTAAATGGTGTTTAATGGTTTGTCAACACATGCAATGTTATTTAGAGCCGTTCCAGAAGAAGGGTTTGGGATACATAAAAATCCGATAACTTGATTTATTCGGAATAATGAAGATATGCCATATGGTCCTTTAACGGCTCGGGAACACTATAGATAAGTCCGTGAACGTCCCTATTCGACGGACGAGGCTATGAAAAAGTGGCAAGTACGTATAGTTAACATCTAATTTTGTGTGTGTGTAGTTCTAAGGTTTATAGTCCGTCCGCCAACGAACACGTCAAGGTATACCTGTCGCGATGGGCACAATAGAGTCTGGACTCTAATTTCGTTATATATGAACATTTATCAGAAAGCACAATGCCTTACACTGAGCTACCGAGGAAGCTGTCTTATGGAGAATGAGTATAATTAAGCATTATTAGTTGCAAGCACAGTTTAATTACCTGACACTATTTCGATGCGATTTCATTGAATGCGTTATACATATATAAATAAACGTTTCAAAACAAATTCAGTTAAAATAAACTTATGAAACACAACAACAAGTAATGATACAGATAGGCGGACAGCGCTTATATATGTGTGTGTGTGCGTGTGTGTGTTGGATGGGGTGGAGTGGACGTGGGGTTTGTGGGGTGAGGAGGTGGGGTACGACGTGGCGTGGTGGGTCGGGGAAGGCTACATATCCGTTTCGTTTCAAAAGAACTTTCACATGGTCTAATAATCTTTATTTTTCATTCCATTTTGATAATTATTCACCCGTTACTACACGTTTGTTAAACAGCCTGGTTGAACTTTTGCGTCTACATGACTGGTCGATAACAATAACTGTATATGTTTATTGTTGTATTTGACACTAATCAAGTTGATATATTTATTAAAGTAACATACATGTGACATGCTTGTTTTCTTTCATAACTTTAATGAAAAGTGTGGTCTAATTAGAGATAAATAGTTCCGTTCATAATATAACAAAAAGCCGTAAAAATTAGTTCGCAGTGTTCACCATAAAACATTTTATGTAAATAACAGTTCAGTTCAGTTCAGTTTTTATTCAGGCTCAAACATATATACATGTTCATCGCCAATACATTTGGCGGCAACAGTTACACACATATACTATGAGAAGAGTATGATAACAGGTATGAGTAATTAAACGGTTTTTGACAGATTTTAATATATACATATAGTTCCATTAGTAATAAAGATACATTCATATAATTCATATAATGGTAACTACAGTAATGACATACATCTGAATAATTACTTATTATGCATATTTCTTAATAATATAGTAAAAACTTATGTAAATATTTAATAAAAAAAATAAAATAACACTATTCCTTTTAATAACATTACATCGTTCGCATAATGGTGTTTCTTCAAAACAGATGCAAATATATATATTTTTCACACACAGAAACTATTTCAGTTTACTGCTCATTTATTTTTTTGTATTTGGCCTTTTTCGTAACCGCCGAGTATAAGTACTTTTACCTGTACGATTTATAATCCACATGAATGTCCCGTGCGACATGTGCATGCGTCAACTAGTCTAGTCAATGGTCATTCATATATCAAGTGTGAACATAAAACGGATTATTTCGGTGCAGGATATGTGTGAATTCTATAGCAAATAATTTAAATGGATTACTTGTTTTCTAATTGACGATCATTAACGGATAGTGGAATAGTACTATACATGGTATGAAGGTAATCTATACAATTAGCATATGGGCTAAAATCACACCATGTTACATATAATTATTAACGCTTATTATTTATAACTATACCGCTATTCCAAAATAATACTTTGTTCTCTTTTCTGGTTTGCCAGATAAATATATTTTGCTAAACTTTTTAATAGACTAATTTGTTTCGTGCCGACCAGAGATTTAAACTTATGCATATTTGGCCAGCTGCAATAATATCTTGGTATGCACATGTTTCTGAGTTCTCTATAATAAGGACATGCTAGAAGAAAGTGGTATTCATTTTCAATGACATTCATATTACAAAAAGTACACAACCTATTCTCTCTAGGGACATTCCTATACCTTCCTTCCTCGATAGCTAAGTTGTGTGCAGAACATCTAAATCTAGTTAACGACAATCTATGTTTATTAATTGTTACACTATCAACATATTTTTCAAACGAGAAATCAGTTTTAATGATATTGTATGTAGATAATTTTGGAGATTCTTGAAGTGTTGAATACCAATTTTGCAAATATTGATCATGTAGGCGTTCAACAACGCGTGTTATTTGTATATTAGTAACATCCGGGTTATTCCGAAGATAGTTAAAACCTATATTACATAAGATAGTCTTTACTTGATAAGCCCAACAGTTAACATCGTTGATGTTATTTTGTACTTGGTCCTGTAACACTTTATACATGAGTGAATTTGGGGATTTAATTATTTTAAACCAGTATTTTATAATTCGTTCTTTACGTAAGATGTCTAATGTTACTCTACCGAGTTCACCGTATACAGTTGCATTTGTGGTTTGTGATCTTACGTTAAGGATTTGTTTTAAAAATTTAATATGTACTCTTTCTATATCTGGTGCCTTATGAAAGCCCCATACTTCTGAACCATAATTTAAAATTGGAAGAATCATTGAATCAAACAACTTTAACTTTTCGCTTATATTTAATGGGATTACATCAAAAAGTGAATTTAGCGAAAATAAAGCTTTCATTGCTTGTTCACTCAAAGACTTTTGTGCTTGAAACATCTTCCCATTTGATGAGAATGTTACACCTAGATATGTGAATGTTTTAGTATTGTTTAATTCAACGTTATTGTAGTAAAAACGAGTATTTTCCATCCTAGTTCCCTGTTTAAAGACCATTGCAACGGTTTTACTAGTATTGACAGAAATATTCCACTTGAAACAATAAGTTTTAAGTTTATTAAGTAAAAATTGTAACCCATCTGCTGAATATGAAAATAAAATTGTGTCGTCTGCAAACATTAACAAAAAGATTTGCAGCTCATTTAGCGTTATCATGTCTACTGTATCATCATAAAGAGACTCTGATAAGTCGTTGATAAATAAAATAAACAATAAAGGAGACAATGGCTCCCCTTGCTTCACCCCAATATAACTATCGAAATGTTCAGTTAATGTACCATTTACTTTCACGCATGATTTAACAGATTCATACATAGCTTGAAGCATCTTAACAAACTTTGATGAAACGCCCATCATTATTAATTTAAACCATATCCCATTTCTGTATATCAAATCAAATGCTTTCTTAAAGTCTATAAAAGCACAATATAGTTTTTTCTTTTCACCGGAAATGACTTTATTAATAATCGAATTAAGGATAAAAACGCAATCAATTGTACTTTTATTTTGTCTGAAACCAAACTGGTTATCTGACAATAAATTATTTCTTTCTGCCCATTTACGTAGTCGACAGTCTAGAATTTGAGAAAATATTTTAGAAAAAATACTTGTAAGCATAATACCACGGTAATTATTCACATCATTTTTGTCACCTTTTTTCTGTACAGGGACAAGTATACCATTTGTCCAGCTATCTGGATAAATTTCGCTATTATATATATGATTAAAAAGTTTACATAAAGTTGGTGATAGAATAGCGCTCCCTTCTATAAACATTTCCGAGGTCAACGAGTCCGTCCCCGGACTTTTTTGTCTTTTTAACATTGCTATAGCTTTTTTAACCTCGTCAATGCTAATCTCACAATCTAACTGTTCAATTATAACGTCATAATTACTTGTTCTTAAATAGTTCTCAACATCCTCACTTGAATATATATCATCTGAAGAAAATAAATCTTTAAAATGTTTAAAAAATTCCCCATCAGGAATATTATTTTTAATATTACCTTTCTTTCTGGCTTTTCTTATAAATTCCCAAAACTTTTTTGGCTGGGTTTTGGCTGCTTCGTGTAATAATGTTTTTTGATTTATTATATATTTTGCCTTCGCTCGGCGTTTGGCCTTACAATAATATCTGCGTTTGGATATAACCAATGTTATGTTTTCATTCGTCCTAATACTTTTGTACGCTTTATTGGCCGACTTTAGGTCACGTCTGGCTAATTCGCATTCCTCCGTGAACCACGGGCTGACATGTTTGCGACTAGACGTGTTATTGTTATTACGCTTTACTCGTTTGGTAGAACCATATACGCGAAAGGCACAATTGTACAGGGTATTTGCAAAAGTATTAACGCCACTGCTAATATCTAAGTTAGATGAAGATATTTGATCAATAATATTATCAAATTGAGAGGCTTCTGTAGATAATATTTCTTTAAATAAATCATTTTTAGTATTATCCCATTCTATTTTATTTATTGTAATCGTTTCCTGTGTCGCTGGTGTCCATTTATATTGGACTTTTAAATTTAATTGTATTGGCACGTGAGGGGAAAATGAATATACGTCATGTACTATAAAATCTTTAATTAATGGGAAAATATCTTCCGACATCAATACGTAATCAATCAGACTTTTCCCCGTATTGGAAATAAATGTGAATTGACCGAGACCTGTGTCTTCGCCAACCCTACCGTTGACAATTCTGATATTAGTGCTTTTACATATATCCAAAAGCTTTAACCCAGATGCATTACAAATTTTATCAGCAGATGCTCTTTCCCCAATATTAACACACATTTCATCGGAATTATTACCATCAATAGTTAAAATGTATTTTTCAAAAATATTACTATTCAGTGAAAAATCATCCTTGGAACCACATCTTGCATTTAGGTCACCAATTACCGAGATTTGGCCAGATAATGAATATTTCCTAACACCAATTTCAAGTTTTTCAAAAAAACCTACATCGTGTGTTTTAAAATATACAGAATCGTCGGGTGGTATATACACAAAGCATACACATATATCAGTTTCCATGTTAAAGAAATGCTTATCAAATTTTACCCATATAAAACCATTACTATCTTTTTCTAAAATATGTATACCATTCATAACTGTTTCGCGTATAAACAAACATACTCCGCCATGACCTCTATTACTCTTTTTTCTAGATGATACACTAAGTTTCCTTGGAACATCTATACACTCATACCCATTTAATTCAAATACATCACATTTACGTTGCCATGTTTCACTGCAAAAAACAACATCGAAATTATTTACAAATAGTACAAATTCATCATCGCTTAAACTGTTCTTCAGTCCTTCAACGTTCCATGCTAAGATAGACAATTCACACCCTTCTCCACTGTCCTACACTGTACCAGGTGTGTATTGTTTATTGTTAATAAACAGTTTATCTCTGACAAGAAAGGCTTTCTTGCCCTCCTCACGTGCCTTCACCATGACTGGAATGAGCTGCTTTCTTCTTTCCTGGACGACTTGTGGGAGTTGATCGAATGCACCGAACGGTGTACCTTTAAGTTTGGCTGTTTTTAATGCATTCTTGACACACATCTTAGAATCAGTATCCTTAAACTTAGCGACCACAGGACGACACTTGCCATGTGAGGGTGCCCCCATCCGGTGGGCTCTATCGATTTGGATTTTGGATTTAGGATCAGCAATTTTTAACTGTAAATAACGAATACATACTAAAAATGAAGACTAAACTGCACGTGTCGTCAATTGGCATTTCGGCTAATTGGTTTGTTGTATAGCAATTAATTAGTACACTTTCCATTATACATATACTATGGAAAGCCGTAGGTATGGAAAGCCGCAGGTGACCCTGTGATTATAATTATTTTTTACTATATGTTTAACTGAATTATTATAATCAACACATTTCTACGATTTAGTACGTGTTATCATTATTATCAAAATCCATACATTTTTAGCTCTCTGGAAAAATGTATACATTCTGAAAATGTTAACATTTTTATTATAATCACCACATTTCTACGATTTTGAACGTGTTATCATTATTATCAAAATCCATACATTTTTAGCTCTCTGATTTTTTTTTATTATAACCACCACATTGCTACGATTTTGTACGTGTTATCATTATTATCAAAATCCATACATCTTTAGCTTATGGAAAGCCGCAGGTATGGAATAATTCAGTTAAACATATAGTAAAAAATAATTATAATCACAGGGTCACCTGCGGCTTTCCATAATATACACTTGGTACGTCAAATCAGTGATCATCAGAATGAAAACATGAAAGACTGACAACGATCCTTGATTATGAATATATATCATTTCTAGAGAAAAGTGTGGTCTTAGTTTATCGTTCATTTGCTCAGGTTATCGTTCAATAACGGGAGCGCAGACCTTCATTAAATGTTTGTTTTAAACATATTTATTTTACATCGATTGCGAAACAAGTTCTTGCAACTTAGATTAATCACTCTCGATGGCTTCCTGGGTAGAACCAGTACTAAGCAATGTGGATTAATTATCTTGCTCAGGGATAAATAACGTGGCCGCGACGGAGGATCGAACCCACGACCTCTCGATCAGGAGTTCGGCGCTCTACCACTGGACCACGCATTCCACTTAAATTAAATTAATCGTAACATTTGAAGTTATTGATAAGTTATAATATTGTTGTTTCTTATATGTTTTTTTTTTTTTTTTTTTTTTAATTAAAAAAAATACATATACGTTTATACATGTATACATATATGTTTAGGCTTCTCTTACATACATGTTAATCTCCTTTAGTAGCTATATGTTTGCATGCTTTTTTCTCTTTGTTCGTGTGATTATTTTTTATGTGTTTATTTGGAATTCTCCGCATGAGGCGGAATATATTTATCAAATAATTATCTGAATTCAAAATCCCATTTTTGAAGTTTGTAAATTATTAAAAAACAGCATTATGAATGTGAAACTTCAAAACATTGTTGTTATAAAAGTAATAACACTGTATAACATAATACTTTATTACATGCAATTAGTAAAAAATAAACAGTATTTGACGCGTGTACTTTGCACAGCTCATATTGGATCCGCCGAATGACATTTTCATAATATGTCGATTGGTTAAATTGTTTTGTGCATTTGTATTTATCATACGTTTATCATGTTTATAGTTGATTTGTTATAATTAGTTTGTATCGCTATACCCATGATGTGTAAGCACAATAAAAACCGTATATATAAATAGGGCTCTCTATGACGTCCCAGATATAAAGTATGTTTGACTCTTTAAACATTACGTTTGATTTGCACTAAATGTATTCTAAGAACCGAATCGTGATCAATATAACCATGTATAATTGTTTAACACTTTATATTTAATGCGTATAGTCAACTCCGCCGTTCAGCGTGTCAGTTATTATGAATATACAATTAACACATACTACACACACACGCAGTAAGCGTGTCATTCATTTCATGCGCGGCGGCTGTTTATTCAATCCACTTAGTGTTAATCCCATAACGCAAATAAATATACATGTATCATATAGCTATGTAACTCATTCTTTATACAACACCATGTATAGCTTAACAAAGTATCGCCATTAATATAAAATAGTATTCGTCTGCTACGAAATAATTATATAGATTTATTTAGAGCAACGAAATGTTTTAGTGGTTAAATGATCTGCATTCGCATTGGTCAAACGGAAAAACGCAGAAACCCGTTGTTTACCGTTTGTTCAGTCACCGTTTACAGTTTAGGCGTTTCGCGTTCTGATTGGCCAAACTAAATATCAGCAACCTGATTGGCTAAACTTACAAACGCAAAAACTTGAAATGAGACAAACCCGTTTTCAGCCGAATAAAACGTTGGAAACGTTTTTCTTCAATTTTCATTGGTTGATCTGCAGAAACCCAGTTAAACGCGTTTGTTTTGTGTCGCGTTTTGAGTTCGTTTTGCTATCGTTTCAAACTAGTTTGTGCTCGGTAATAAAACGGTTCTATAGCTGTACTATGATACTTGTTATGATTATTGCAGCAAACCTGTATCAAGACACAACGTTAATCTCTTACCAAGTGAGCCCAGAAGTTGCATGTACAAGCCATGACACGGCAACAATGAGTTTCACCGTAAGTTTTTCATTTGTATACGTACTTTCAACAGAGATGACCACGTCAGAAATGCCACTGGCACTCTATGGCACGCAAAATGATACTCGTTGACATTTTATGTCCAAGGGACGTAATTCGTTTACGGGTAAATAGAAAAAATAGAGATAACGTTGCTCTTTCTGCGATCTGAGTGTCCAAATGGTTATTATTTATAAAGGTATTACGTAAAGAATATGTACATTTTTATCTGGCGTGTTGTAATGGTTGTTACTATGATACTTGTTATGATTATTGCAGCAAACCTGTATCAAGACACAACGTTAATCTCTTACCAAGTGAGCCCAGAAGTTGCATGTACAAGCCATGACACGGCAACAATGAGTTTCACCGTAAGTTTTTCATTTGTGAACGTACTTTCAACATAGATGACCACGTCAGAAATGCCACTGGCACTCTATGGCACGCAAAATGATACTCGTTGACATTTTATGTCCAAGGGACGTAATTCGTTTACGGGTAAATAGAAAAAATAGAGATAACGTTGCTCTTTCTGCGATCTGAGTGTCCAAATGGTTATTATTTATAAAGGTATTACGTATAGAATATGTACATTATTATCTGGCGTGTTGTATTGGTTGTTACTATGATACTTGTAATGATTATTGCAGCAAACCTGTATCAAGACACAACGTTAATCTCTTACAAAGTGAGCCCAGAAGTTGCATGTACAAGCCATGACACGGCAACAATGAGTTTCACCGTAAGTTTTTCATTTGTATACGTACTTTCAACAGAGATGACCACGTCAGAAATGCCACTGGCACTCTATGGCACGCAAAATGATACTCGTTGACATTTTATGTCCAAGGGACGTAATTCGTTTACGGGTAAATAGAAAAAATAGAGATAACGTTGCTCTTTCTGCGATCTGAGTGTCCAAATGGTTATTATTTATAAAGGTATTACGTAAAGAATATGTACATTTTTATCTGGCGTGTTGTAATGGTTGTTACTATGATACTTGTTATGATTATTGCAGCAAACCTGTATCAAGACACAACGTTAATCTCTTACCAAGTGAGCCCAGAAGTTGCATGTACAAGCCATGACACGGCAACAATGAGTTTCACCGTAAGTTTTTCATTTGTGAACGTACTTTCAACAGAGATGACCACGTCAGAAATGCCACTGGCACTCTATGGCACGCAAAATGATACTCGTTGACATTTTATGTCCAAGGGACGTAATTCGTTTACGGGTAAATAGAAAAAATAGAGATAACGTTGCTCTTTCTGCGATCTGAGTGTCCAAATGGTTATTATTTATAAAGGTATTACGTATAGAATATGTACATTATTATCTGGCGTGTTGTATTGGTTGTTACTATGATACTTGTAATGATTATTGCAGCAAACCTGTATCAAGACACAACGTTAATCTCTTACAAAGTGAGCCCAGAAGTTGCATGTACAAGCCATGACACGGCAACAATGAGTTTCACCGTAAGTTTTTCATTTGTATACGTACTTTCAACAGAGATGACCACGTCAGAAATGCCACTGGCACTCTATGGCACGCAAAATGATACTCGTTGACATTTTATGTCCAAGGGACGTAATTCGTTTACGGGTAAATAGAAAAAATAGAGATAACGTTGCTCTTTCTGCGATCTGAGTGTCCAAATGGTTATTATTTATAAAGGTATTACGTAAAGAATATGTACATTTTTATCTGGCGTGTTGTAATGGTTGTTACTATGATACTTGTTATGATTATTGCAGCAAACCTGTATCAAGACACAACGTTAATCTCTTACCAAGTGAGCCCAGAAGTTGCATGTACAAGCCATGACACGGCAACAATGAGTTTCACCGTAAGTTTTTCATTTGTGAACGTACTTTCAACAGAGATGACCACGTCAGAAATGCCACTGGCACTCTATGGCACGCAAAATGATACTCGTTGACATTTTATGTCCAAGGGACGTAATTTCTTTTACGGGTAAATAGAAAAAATAGAGATAACGTTGCTCTTTCTGCGATCTGAGTGTCCAAATGGTTATTATTTATAAAGGTATTACGTATAGAATATGTACATTATTATCTGGCGTGTTGTAATGGTTGTTACTATGATACTTGTAATGATTATTGCAGCAAACCTGTATCAAGACACAACGTTAATCTCTTACAAAGTGAGCCCAGAAGTTGCATGTACAAGCCATGACACGGCAACAATGAGTTTCACCGTAAGTTTTTCATTTGTATACGTACTTTCAACAGAGATGACCACGTCAGAAATGCCACTGGCACTCTATGGCACGCAAAATGATACTCGTTGACATTTTATGTCCAAGGGACGTAATTCGTTTACGGGTAAATAGAAAAAATAGAGATAACGTTGCTCTTTCTGCGATCTGAGTGTCCAAATGGTTATTATTTATAAAGGTATTACGTATAGAATATGTACATTATTATCTGGCGTGTTGTAATGGTTGTTACTATGGTACTTGTTATGATTATTGCAGCAAACCTGTATCAAGACACAACGTTAATCTCTTACCAAGTGAGCCCAGAAGTTGCATGTACAAGCCATGACACGGCAACAATGAGTTTCACCGTAAGTTTTTCATTTGTATACGTACTTTCAACAGAGATGACCACGTCAGAAATGCCACTGGCACTCTATGGCACGCAAAATGATACTCGTTGACATTTTATGTCCAAGGGACGTAATTCGTTTACGGGTAAATAAAAAAAATAGAGATAACGTTGCTCTTTCTGCGATCTGAGTGTCCAAATGGTTATTATTTATAAAGGTATTACGTATAGAATATGTACATTATTATCTGGCGTGTTGTAATGGTTGTTACTATGATACTTGTAATGATTATTGCAGCAAACCTGTATCAAGACACAACGTTAATCTCTTACAAAGTGAGCCCAGAAGTTGCATGTACAAGCCATGACACGGCAACAATGAGTTTCACCGTAAGTTTTTCATTTGTATACGTACTTTCAACAGAGATGACCACGTCAGAAATGCCACTGGCACTCTATGGCACGCAAAATGATACTCGTTGACATTTTATGTCCAAGGGACGTAATTCGTTTACGGTTAAATAGAAAAAATAGAGATAACGTTGCTCTTTCTGCGATCTGAGCGTCCAAATGGTTATTATTTATAAAGGTATTACGTAAAGAATATGTACATTTTTATCTGGCGTGTTGTAATGGTTGTTACTATGATACTTGTTATGATTATTGCAGCAAACCTGTATCAAGACACAACGTTAATCTCTTACCAAGTGAGCCCAGAAGTTGCATGTACAAGCCATGACACGGCAACAATGAGTTTCACCGTAAGTTTTTCATTTATGAACGTACTTTCAACAGAGATGACCACGTCAGAAATGCCACTGGCACTCTATGGCACGCAAAATGATACTCGTTGACATTTTATGTCCAAGGGACGTAATTCGTTTACGGGTAAATAGAAAAAATAGAGATAACGTTGCTCTTTCTGCGATCTGAGTGTCCAAATGGTTATTATTTATAAAGGTATTACGTATAGAATATGTACATTATTATCTGGCGTGTTGTAATGGTTGTTACTATGATACTTGTAATGATTATTGCAGCAAACCTGTATCAAGACACAACGTTAATCTCTTACAAAGTGAGCCCAGAAGTTGCATGTACAAGCCATGACACGGCAACAATGAGTTTCACCGTAAGTTTTTCATTTGTATACGTACTTTCAACAGAGATGACCACGTCAGAAATGCCACTGGCACTCTATGGCACGCAAAATGATACTCGTTGACATTTTATGTCCAAGGGACGTAATTCGTTTACGGGTAAATAGAAAAAATAGAGATAACGTTGCTCTTTCTGCGATCTGAGTGTCCAAATGGTTATTATTTATAAAGGTATTACGTATAGAATATGTACATTATTATCTGGCGTGTTGTAATGGTTGTTACTATGATACTTGTTATGATTATTGCAGCAAACCTGTATCAAGACACAACGTTAATCTCTTACAAAGTGAGCCCAGAAGTTGCATGTACAAGCCATGACACGGCAAAAATGAGTTTCACCGTAAGTTTTTCATTTGTATACGTACTTTCAACAGAGATGACCACGTCAGAAATGCCACTGGCACTCTATGGCACGCAAAATGATACTCGTTGACATTTTATGTCCAAGGGACGTAATTCGTTTACGGGTAAATAGAAAAAATAGAGATAACGTTGCTCTTTCTGCGATCTGAGTGTCCAAATGGTTATTATTTATAAAGGTATTACGTAAAGAATATGTACATTTTTATCTGGCGTGTTGTAATGGTTGTTACTATGATACTTGTTATGATTATTGCAGCAAACCTGTATCAAGACACAACGTTAATCTCTTACCAAGTGAGCCCAGAAGTTGCATGTACAAGCCATAACACGGCAACAATGAGTTTCACCGTAAGTTTTTCATTTGTGAACGTACTTTCAACAGAGATGACCACGTCAGAAATGCCACTGGCACTCTATGGCACGCAAAATGATACTCGTTGACATTTTATGTCCAAGGGACGTAATTCGTTACCGGGTAAATAGAAAAAATAGAGATAACGTTGCTCTTTCTGCGATCTGAGTGTCCAAATGGTTATTATTTATAAAGGTATTACGTATAGAATATGTACATTATTATCTGGCGTGTTGTAATGGTTGTTACTATGATACTTGTTATGATTATTGCAGCAAACCTGTATCAAGACACAACGTTAATCTCTTACCAAGTGAGCCCAGAAGTTGCATGTACAAGCCATGGCACGGCAACAATGAGTTTCACCGTAAGTTTTTCATTTGTATACGTACTTTCAACAGAGATGACCACGTCAGAAATGCCACTGGCACTCTATGGCACGCAAAATGATACTCGTTGACATGTTATGTCCAAGGGACGTAATTCGTTTACGGGTAAATAGAAAAAATAGAGATAACGTTGCTCTTTCTGCGATCTGAGTGTCCAAATGGTTATTATTTATAAAGGTATTACGTATAGAATATGTACAATATTATCTGGCGTGTTGTAATGGTTGTTACTATGATACTTGTTATGATTATTGCAGCAAACCTGTATCAAGACACAACGTTAATCTCTTACCAAGTGAGCCCAGAAGTTGCATGTACAAGCCATGACAGGGCAACAATGAGTTTCACCGTAAGTTTTTCATTTGTATACGT
Organism: Cyrtodaria siliqua; assembly: GCA_037043455.1. Taxonomy (NCBI): domain Eukaryota; kingdom Metazoa; phylum Mollusca; class Bivalvia; order Adapedonta; family Hiatellidae; genus Cyrtodaria; species Cyrtodaria siliqua. Next base: position 14,466 of record JAWPHD010021385.1, on the reverse strand, counting down.
ACTTTCAACAGAGATGACCACGTCAGAAATGCCACTGGCAGTCTATGGCACGCAAAATGATACTCGTTGACATTTTATGTCCAAGGGACGTAATTCGTTTACGGGTAAATAGAAAAAATAGAGATAACGTTGCTCTTTCTGCGATCTGAGTGTCCAAATGGTTATTATTTATAAAGGTATTACGTATAGAATATGTACATTATTATCTGGCGTGTTGTAATGGTTGTTACTATGATACTTGTTATGATTATTGCAGCAAACCTGTATCAAGACACAACGTTAATCTCTTACCAAATGAGCCCAGAAGTTGCATGTACAAGCCATGACACGGCAACAATGAATTTCACCGTAAGTTTTTCATTTGTATACGTACTTTCAACAGAGATGACCACGTCAGAAATGCCACTGGCACTCTATGGCACACAAAATGATACTCGTTGACATTTTATGTCCAAGGGACGTAATTCGTTTACGGGTAAATAGAAAAAATAGAGATAACGTTGCTCTTTCTGCGATCTGAGTGTCCAAATGGTTATTATTTATAAAGGTATTACGTATAGAATATGTACATTATTATCTGGCGTGTTGTAATGGTTGTTACTATGATACTTGTTATGATTATTGCAGCAAACCTGTATCAAGACACAACGTTAATCTCTTACCAAGTGATCCCAGAAGTAGCATGTACAAGCCATGACACGGCAACAATGAGTTTCACCGTAAGTTTTTCATTTGTATACGTACTTTCAACAGAGATGACCACGTCAGAAATGCCACTGGCACTCTATGGCACGCAAAATGATACTCGTTGACATTTTATGTCCAAGGGACGTAATTCGTTTACGGGTAAATAGAAAAAATAGAGATAACGTTGCTCTTTCTGCGATCTTAGTGTCCAAATGGTTTTTATTTATAAAGGTATTACGTAAAGAATATGTACATTATTATCTGGCGTGTTGTAATGGTTGTTACTATGATACTTGTTATGATTATTGCAGCAAACCTGTATCAAGACACAACGTTAATCTCTTACCAAGTGAGCCCAGAAGTTGCATGTGCAAGCCATGACACGGCAACAATGAGTTTCACCGTAAGTTTTTCATTTGTATACGTACTTTCAACAGAGATGACCACGTCAGAAATGCCACTGGCACTCTATGGCACGCAAAATGATACTCGTTGACATTTTATGTCCAAGGGACGTAATTCGTTTACGGGTTAATAGAAAAAATAGAGATAACGTTGCTCTTTCTGCGATCTGAGTGTCCAAATGGTTATTATTTATAAAGGTATTACGTATAGAATATGTACATTATTATCTGGCGTGTTGTAATGGTTGTTACTATGATACTTGTTATGATTATTGCAGCAAACCTGTATCAAGACACAACGTTAATCTCTTACCAAGTGAGCCCAGAAGTTGCATGTACAAGCCATGACACGGCAACAATGAGTTTCACCGTAAGTTTTTCATTTGTATACGTACTTTCAACAGAGATGACCACGTCAGAAATGCCACTGGCACTCTATGGCACGCAAAATGATACTCGTTGACATTTTATGTCCAAGGGACGTAATTCGTTTACGGGTAAATAGAAAAAATAGAGATAACGTTGCTCTTTCTGCGATATGAGTGTCCAAATGGTTATTATTTATAAAGGTATTACGTAAAGAATATGAACATTATTATCTGGCGTGTTGTAATGGTTGTTACTATGATACTTGTTATGATTATTGCAGCAAACCTGTATCAAGACACAACGTTAATCTCTTACCAAGTGAGCCCAGAAGTTGCATGTACAAGCCATGACACGGCAACAATGAGTTTCACCGTAAGTTTTTCATTTGTGAACGTACTTTCAACAGAGATGACCACGTCAGAAATGCCACTGGCACTCTATGGCACGCAAAATGATACTCGTTGACATTTTATGTCCAAGGGACGTAATTCGTTTACGGGTAAATAGAAAAAATAGAGATAACGTTGCTCTTTCTGCGATCTGAGTGTCCAAATGGTTATTATTTATAAAGGTATTACGTATAGAATATATACATTATTATCTGGCGTGTTGTAATGGTTGTTACTATGATACTTGTAATGATTATTGCAGCAAACCTGTATCAAGACACAACGTTAATCTCTTACAAAGTGAGCCCAGAAGTTGCATGTACAAGCCATGACACGGCAACAATGAGTTTCACCGTAAGTTTTTCATTTGTATACGTACTTTCAACAGAGATGACCACGTCAGAAATGCCACTGGCACTCTATGGCACGCAAAATGATACTCGTTGACATTTTATGTCCAAGGGACGTAATTCGTTTACGGGTAAATAGAAAAAATAGAGATGACGTTGCTCTTTCTGCGATCTGAGTGTCCAAATGGTTATTATTTATAAAGGTATTACGTATAGAATATGTACATTATTATCTGGCGTGTTGTAATGGTTGTTACTATGATACTTGTTATGATTATTGCAGCAAACCTGTATCAAGACACAACGTTAATCTCTTACCAAGTGAGCCCAGAAGTTGCATGTACAAGCCATGACACGGCAACAATGAGTTTCACCGTAAGTTTTTCATTTGTATACGTACTTTCAACAGAGATGACCACGTCAGAAATGCCACTGGCACTCTATGGCACGCAAAATGATACTCGTTGACATTTTATGTCCAAGGGACGTAATTCGTTTACGGGTAAATAGAAAAAATAGAGATAACGTTGCTCTTTCTGCGATCTGAGTGTCCAAATGGTTATTATTTATAAAGGTATTACGTATAGAATATGTACATTATTATCTGGCGTGTTGTAATGGTTGTTACTATGATACTTGTAATGATTATTGCAGCAAACCTGTATCAAGACACAACGTTAATCTCTTATAAAGTGAGCCCATAAGTTGCATGTACAAGCCATGACACGGCAACAATGAGTTTCACCGTAAGTTTTTCATTTGTATACGTACTTTCAACAGAGATGACCACGTCAGAAATGCCACTGGCACTCTATGGCACGCAAAATGATACTCGTTGACATTTTATGTCCAAGGGACGTAATTCGTTTACGGGTAAATAGAAAAAATAGAGATAACGTTGCTCTTTCTGCGATCTGAGTGTCGAAATGGTTATTATTTATAAAGGTATTACGTATAGAATATGTACATTATTATCTGGCGTGTTGTAATGGTTGTTACTATGATACTTGTTATGATTATTGCAGCAAACCTGTATCAAGACACAACGTTAATCTCTTACAAAGTGAGCCCAGAAGTTGCATGTACAAGCCATGACACGGCAACAATGAGTTTCACCGTAAGTTTTTCATTTGTATACGTACTTTCAACAGAGATGACCACGTCAGAAATGCCACTGGCACTCTATGGCACGCAAAATGATACTCGTTGACATTTTATGTCCAAGGGACGTAATTCGTTTACGGTTAAATAGAAAAAATAGAGATAACGTTGCTCTTTCTGCGATCTGAGTGTCCAAATGGTTATTATTTATAAAGGTATTACGTAAAGAATATGTACATTTTTATCTGGCGTGTTGTAATGGTTGTTACTATGATACTTGTTATGATTATTGCAGCAAACCTGTATCAAGACACAACGTTAATCTCTTACCAAGTGAGCCCAGAAGTTGCATGTACAAGCCATGACACGGCAACAATGAGTTTCACCGTAAGTTTTTCATTTGTGAACGTACTTTCAACAGAGATGACCACGTCAGAAATGCCACTGGCACTCTATGGCACGCAAAATGATACTCGTTGACATTTTATGTCCAAGGGACGTAATTCGTTTACGGGTAAATAGAAACAATAGAGATAACGTTGCTCTTTCTGCGATCTGAGTGTCCAAATGGTTATTATTTATAAAGGTATTACGTATAGAATATGTACAATATTATCTGGCGTGTTGTAATGGTTGTTACTATGATACTTGTTATGATTATTGCAGCAAACCTGTATCAAGACACAACGTTAATCTCTTACCAAGTGAGCCCAGAAGTTGCATGTACAAGCCATGACAGGGCAACAATGAGTTTCACCGTAAGTTTTTCATTTGTATACGTACTTTCAACAGAGATGACCACGTCAGAAATGCCACTGGCAGTCTATGGCACGCAAAATGATACTCGTTGACATTTTATGTCCAAGGGACGTAATTCGTTTACGGGTAAATAGAAAAAATAGAGATAACGTTGCTCTTTCTGCGATCTGAGTGTCCAAATGGTTATTATTTATAAAGGTATTACGTATAGAATATGTACATTATTATCTGGCGTGTTGTAATGGTTGTTACTATGATACTTGTTATGATTATTGCAGCAAACCTGTATCAAGACACAACGTTAATCTCTTACCAAATGAGCCCAGAAGTTGCATGTACAAGCCATGACACGGAAACAATGAGTTTCACCGTAAGTTTTTCATTTGTATACGTACTTTCAACAGAGATGACCACGTCAGAAATGCCACTGGCACTCTATGGCACACAAAATGATACTCGTTGACATTTTATGTCCAAGGGACGTAATTCGTTTACGGGTAAATAGAAAAAATAGAGATAACGTTGCTCTTTCTGCGATCTGAGTGTCCAAATGGTTATTATTTATAAAGGTATTACGTATAGAATATGTACATTATTATCTGGCGTGTTGTAATGGTTGTTACTATGATACTTGTTATGAGTATTGCAGCAAACCTGTATCAAGACACAACGTTAATCTCTTACCAAGTGAGCCCAGAAGTTGCATGTACAAGCCATGACACGGCAACAATGAGTTTCACCGTAAGTTTTTCATTTGTGAACGTACTTTCAACAGAGATGACCACGTCAGAAATGCCACTGGCACTCTATGGCACGCAAAATGATACTCGTTGACATTTTATGTCCAAGGGACGTAATTCGTTTACGGGTAAATAGAAAAAATAGAGATAACGTTGCTCTTTCTGCGATCTGAGTGTCCAAATGGTTATTATTTATAAAGGTATTACGTAAAGAATATGTACATTATTATCTGGCGTGTTGTAATGGTTGTTACTATGATACTTGTTATGATTATTGCAGCAAACCTGTATCAAGACACAACGTTAATCTCTTACCAAGTGAGCCCAGAAGTTGCATGTGCAAGCCATGACACGGCAACAATGAGTTTCACCGTAAGTTTTTCATTTGTATACGTACTTTCAACAGAGATGACCACGTCAGAAATGCCACTGGCACTCTATGGCACGCAAAATGATACTCGTTGACATTTTATGTCCAAGGGACGTAATTCGTTTACGGGTTAATAGAAAAAATAGAGATAACGTTGCTCTTTCTGCGATCTGAGTGTCCAAATGGTTATTATTTGTAAAGGTATTACGTATAGAATATGTACATTATTATCTGGCGTGTTGTTATGGTTGTTACTATGATACTTGTTATGATTATTGCAGCAAACCTGTATCAAGACACAACGTTAATCTCTTACCAAGTGAGCCCAGAAGTTGCATGTACAAGCCATGACACGGCAACAATGAGTTTCACCGTAAGTTTTTCATTTGTATACGTACTTTCAACAGAGATGACCACGTCAGAAATGCCACTGGCACTCTATGGCACGCAAAATGATACTCGTTGACATTTTATGTCCAAGGGACGTAATTCGTTTACTGGTAAATAGAAAAAATAGAGATAACGTTGCTCTTTCTGCGATCTGAGTGTCCAAATGGTTATTATTTATAAAGGTATTACGTAAAGAATATGTACATTATTATCTGGCGTGTTGTAATGGTTGTTACTATGATACTTGTTATGATTATTGCAGCAAACCTGTATCAAGACACAACGTTAATCTCTTACCAAGTGAGCCCAGAAGTTGCATGTACAAGCCATGACACGGCAACAATGAGTTTCACCGTAAGTTTTTCATTTGTGAACGTACTTTCAACAGAGATGACCACGTCAGAAATGCCACTGGCACTCTATGGCACGCAAAATGATACTCGTTGACATTTTATGTCCAAGTGACGTAATTCGTTTACGGGTAAATAGAAAAAATAGAGATAACGTTGCTCTTTCTGCGATCTGAGTGTCCAAATGGTTATTATTTATAAAGGTATTACGTATAGAATATATACATTATTATCTGGCGTGTTGTAATGGTTGTTACTATGATACTTGTAATGATTATTGCAGCAAACCTGTATCAAGACACAACGTTAATCTCTTACAAAGTGAGCCCAGAAGTTGCATGTACAAGCCATGACACGGCAACAATGAGTTTCACCGTAAGTTTTTCATTTGTATACGTACTTTCAACAGAGATGACCACGTCAGAAATGCCACTGGCACTCTATGGCACGCAAAATGATACTCGTTGACATTTTATGTCCAAGGGACGTAATTCGTTTACGGGTAAATAGAAAAAATAGAGATAACGTTGCTCTTTCTGCGATCTGAGTGTCCAAATGGTTATTATTTATAAAGGTATTACGTATAGAATATGTACATTATTATCTGGCGTGTTGTAATGGTTGTTACTATGATACTTGTTATGATTATTGCAGCAAACCTGTATCAAGACACAACGTTAATCTCTTACCAAGTGAGCCCAGAAGTTGCATGTACAAGCCATGACACGGCAACAATGAGTTTCACCGTAAGTTTTTCATTTGTATACGTACTTTCAACAGAGATGACCACGTCAGAAATGCCACTGGCACTCTATGGCACGCAAAATGATACTCGTTGACATTTTATGTCCAAGGGACGTAATTCGTTTACGGGTAAATAGAAAAAATAGAGATAACGTTGCTCTTTCTGCGATCTGAGTGTCCAAATGGTTATTATTTATAAAGGTATTACGTATAGAATATGTACATTATTATCTGGCGTGTTGTAATGGTTGTTACTATGATACTTGTAATGATTATTGCAGCAAACCTGTATCAAGACACAACGTTAATCTCTTATAAAGTGAGCCCAGAAGTTGCATGTACAAGCCATGACACGGCAACAATGAGTTTCACCGTAAGTTTTTCATTTGTATACGTACTTTCAACAGAGATGACCACGTCAGAAATGCACTGGCACTCTATGGCACGCAAAATGATACTCGTTGACATTTTATGTCCAAGGGACGTAATTCGTTTACGGGTAAATAGAAAAAATAGAGATAACGTTGCTCTTTCTGCGATCTGAGTGTCCAAATGGTTATTATTTATAAAGGTATTACGTATAGAATATGTACATTATTATCTGGCGTGTTGTAATGGTTGTTACTATGATACTTGTTATGATTATTGCAGCAAACCTGTATCAAGACACAACGTTAATCTCTTACAAAGTGAGCCCAGAAGTTGCATGTACAAGCCATGACACGGCAACAATGAGTTTCACCGTAAGTTTTTCATTTGTATACGTACTTTCAACAGAGATGACCACGTCAGAAATGCCACTGGCACTCTATGGCACGCAAAATGATACTCGTTGACATTTTATGTCCAAGGGACGTAATTCGTTTACGGTTAAATAGAAAAAATAGAGATAACGTTGCTCTTTCTGCGATCTGAGTGTCCAAATGGTTATTATTTATAAAGGTATTACGTAAAGAATATGTACATTTTTATCTGGCGTGTTGTAATGGTTGTTACTATGATACTTGTTATGATTATTGCAGCAAACCTGTATCAAGACACAACGTTAATCTCTTACCAAGTGAGCCCAGAAGTTGCATGTACAAGCCATGACACGGCAACAATGAGTTTCACCGTAAGTTTTTCATTTGTGAACGTACTTTCAACAGAGATGACCACGTCAGAAATGCCACTGGCACTCTATGGCACGCAAAATGATACTCGTTGACATTTTATGTCCAAGGGACGTAATTCGTTTACGGGTAAATAGAAAAAATAGAGATAACGTTGCTCTTTCTGCGATCTGAGTGTCCAAATGGTTATTATTTATAAAGGTATTACGTAAAGAATATGTACATTATTATCTGGCGTGTTGTAATTGTTGTTACTATGATACTTGTTATGATTATTGCAGCAAACCTGTATCAAGACACAACGTTAATCTCTTACCAAGTGAGCCCAGAAGTTGCATGTACAAGCCATGACACGGCAACAATGAGTTTCACCGTAAGTTTTTCATTTGTGAACGTACTTTCAACAGAGATGACCACGTCAGAAATGCCACTGGCACTCTATGGCACGCAAAATGATACTCGTTGACATTTTATGTCCAAGGGACGTAATTCGTTTACGGGTAAATAGAAAAAATAGAGATAACGTTGCTCTTTCTGCGATCTGAGTGTCCAAATGGTTATTATTTATAAAGGTATTACGTATAGAATATATACATTATTATCTGGCGTGTTGTAATGGTTGTTACTATGATACTTGTAATGATTATTGCAGCAAACCTGTATCAAGACACAACGTTAATCTCTTACAAAGTGAGCCCAGAAGTTGCATGTACAAGCCATGACACGGCAACAATGAGTTTCACCGTAAGTTTTTCATTTGTATACGTACTTTCAACAGAGATGACCACGTCAGAAATGCCACTGGCACTCTATGGCACGCAAAATGATACTCGTTGACATTTTATGTCCAAGGGACGTAATTCGTTTACGGGTAAATAGAAAAAATAGAGATAACGTTGCTCTTTCTGCGATCTGAGTGTCCAAATGGTTATTATTTATAAAGGTATTACGTATAGAATATGTACATTATTATCTGGCGTGTTGTAATGGTTGTTACTATGATACTTGTAATGATTATTGCAGCAAACCTGTATCAAGACACAACGTTAATCTCTTATAAAGTGAGCCCAGAAGTTGCATGTACAAGCCATGACACGGCAACAATGAGTTTCACCGTAAGTTTTTCATTTGTATACGTACTTTCAACAGAGATGACCACGTCAGAAATGCCACTGGCACTCTATGGCACGCAAAATGATACTCGTTGACATTTTATGTCCAAGGGACGTAATTCGTTTACGGGTAAATAGAAAAAATAGAGATAACGTTGCTCTTTCTGCGATCTGAGTGTCCAAATGGTTATTATTTATAAAGGTATTACGTATAGAATATGTACATTATTATCTGGCGTGTTGTAATGGTTGTTACTATGATACTTGTTATGATTATTGCAGCAAACCTGTATCAAGACACAACGTTAATCTCTTACAAAGTGAGCCCAGAAGTTGCATGTACAAGCCATGACACGGCAACAATGAGTTTCACCGTAAGTTTTTCATTTGTATACGTACTTTCAACAGAGATGACCACGTCAGAAATGCCACTGGCACTCTATGGCACGCAAAATGATACTCGTTGACATTTTATGTCCAAGGGACGTAATTCGTTTACGGTTAAATAGAAAAAATAGAGATAACGTTGCTCTTTCTGCGATCTGAGTGTCCAAATGGTTATTATTTATAAAGGTATTACGTAAAGAATATGTACATTTTTATCTGGCGTATTGTAATGGTTGTTACTATGATACTTGTTATGATTATTGCAGCAAACCTGTATCAAGACACAACGTTAATCTCTTACCAAGTGAGCCCAGAAGTTGCATGTACAAGCCATGACACGGCAACAATGAGTTTCACCGTAAGTTTTTCATTTGTGAACGTACTTTCAACAGAGATGACCACGTCAGAAATGCCACTGGCACTCTATGGCACGCAAAATGATACTCGTTGACATTTTATGTCCAAGGGACGTAATTCGTTTACGGGTAAATAGAAAAAATAGAGATAACGTTGCTCTTTCTGCGATCTGAGTGTCCAAATGGTTATTATTTATAAAGGTATTACGTAAAGAATATGTACATTATTATCTGGCGTGTTGTAATGGTTGTTACTATGATACTTGTTATGATTATTGCAGCAAACCTGTATCAAGACACAACGTTAATCTCTTACCAAGTGATCCCAGAAGTTGCATGTACAAGCCATGACACGGCAACAATGAGTTTCACCGTAAGTTTTTCATTTGTGAACGTACTTTCAACAGAGATGACCACGTCAGAAATGCCACTGGCACTCTATGGCACGCAAAATGATACTCGTTGACATTTTATGTCCAAGTGACGTAATTCGTTTACGGGTAAATAGAAAAAATAGAGATAACGTTGCTCTTTCTGCGATCTGAGTGTCCAAATGGTTATTATTTATAAAGGTATTACGTATAGAATATATACATTATTATCTGGCGTGTTGTAATGGTTGTTACTATGATACTTGTAATGATTATTGCAGCAAACCTGTATCAAGACACAACGTTAATCTCTTACAAAGTGAGCCCAGAAGTTGCATGTACAAGCCATGACACGGCAACAATGAGTTTCACCGTAAGTTTTTCATTTGTATACGTACTTTCAACAGAGATGACCACGTCAGAAATGCCACTGGCACTCTATGGCACGCAAAATGATACTCGTTGACATTTTATGTCCAAGGGACGTAATTCGTTTACGGGTAAATAGAAAAAATAGAGATAACGTTGCTCTTTCTGCGATCTGAGTGTCCAAATGGTTATTATTTTATAAAGGTATTACGTATAGAATATGTACATTATTATCTGGCGTGTTGTAATGGTTGTTACTATGATACTTGTTATGATTATTGCAGCAAACCTGTATCAAGACACAACGTTAATCTCTTACCAAGTGAGCCCAGAAGTTGCATGTACAAGCCATGACACGGCAACAATGAGTTTCACCGTAAGTTTTTCATTTGTATACGTACTTTCAACAGAGATGACCACGTCAGAAATGCCACTGGCACTCTATGGCACGCAAAATGATACTCGTTGACATTTTATGTCCAAGGGACGTAATTCGTTTACGGGTAAATAGAAAAAATAGAGATAACGTTGCTCTTTCTGCGATCTGAGTGTCCAAATGGTTATTATTTATAAAGGTATTACGTATAGAATATGTACATTATTATCTGGCGTGTTGTAATGGTTGTTACTATGATACTTGTAATGATTATTGCAGCAAACCTGTATCAAGACACAACGTTAATCTCTTATAAAGTGAGCCCAGAAGTTGCATGTACAAGCCATGACACGGCAACAATGAGTTTCACCGTAAGTTTTTCATTTGTATACGTACTTTCAACAGAGATGACCACGTCAGAAATGCCACTGGCACTCTATGGCACGCAAAATGATACTCGTTGACATTTTATGTCCAAGGGACGTAATTCGTTTACGGGTAAATAGAAAAAATAGAGATAACGTTGCTCTTTCTGCGATCTGAGTGTCCAAATGGTTATTATTTATAAAGGTATTACGTATAGAATATGTACATTATTATCTGGCGTGTTGTAATGGTTGTTACTATGATACTTGTTATGATTATTGCAGCAAACCTGTATCAAGACACAACGTTAATCTCTTACAAAGTGAGCCCAGAAGTTGCATGTACAAGCCATGACACGGCAACAATGAGTTTCACCGTAAGTTTTTCATTTGTATACGTACTTTCAACAGAGATGACCACGTCAGAAATGCCACTGGCACTCTATGGCACGCAAAATGATACTCGTTGACATTTTATGTCCAAGGGACGTAATTCGTTTACGGTTAAATAGAAAAAATAGAGATAACGTTGCTCTTTCTGCGATCTGAGTGTCCAAATGGTTATTATTTATAAAGGTATTACGTAAAGAATATGTACATTTTTATCTGGCCGTGTTGTAATGGTTGTTACTATGATACTTGTTATGATTATTGCAGCAAACCTGTATCAAGACACAACGTTAATCTCTTACCAAGTGAGCCCAGAAGTTGCATGTACAAGCCATGACACGGCAACAATGAGTTTCACCGTAAGTTTTTCATTTGTGAACGTACTTTCAACAGAGATGACCACGTCAGAAATGCCACTGGCACTCTATGGCACGCAAAATGATTACTCGTTGACATTTTATGTCCAAGGGACGTAATTCGTTTACGGGTAAATAGAAAAAATAGAGATAACGTTGCTCTTTCTGCGATCTGAGTGTCCAAATGGTTATTATTTTTAAAGGTATTACGTAAAGAATATGTACATTATTATCTGGCGTGTTGTAATGGTTGTTACTATGATACTTGTTATGATTATTGCAGCAAACCTGTATCAAGACACAACGTTAATCTCTTACCAAGTGAGCCCAGAAGTTGCATGTACAAGCCATGACACGGCAACAATGAGTTTCACCGTAAGTTTTTCATTTGTGAACGTACTTTCAAACAGAGATGACCACGTCAGAAATGCCACTGGCACTCTATGGCACGCAAAATGATACTCGTTGACATTTTATGTCCAAGGGACGTAATTCGTTTACGGGTAAATAGAAAAAATAGAGATAACGTTGCTCTTTCTGCGATCTGAGTGTCCAAATGGTTATTATTTATAAAGGTATTACGTATAGAATATATACATTATTATCTGTGCGTGTTGTAATGGTTGTTACTATGATACTTGTAATGATTATTGCAGCAAACCTGTATCAAGACACAACGTTAATCTCTTACAAAGTGAGCCCAGAAGTTGCATGTACAAGCCATGACACGGCAACAATGAGTTTTCACCGTAAGTTTTTCATTTGTATACGTACTTTCAACAGAGATGACCACGTCAGAAATGCCACTGGCACTCTATGGCACGCAAAATGATACTCGTTGACAATTTTATGTCCAAGGGACGTAATTCGTTTACGGGTAAATAGAAAAAATAGAGATAACGTTGCTCTTTCTGCGATCTGAGTGTCCAAATGGTTATTATTTTATAAATGGTATTACGTAAGAATATGTACATTATTATCTGGGCGTGTTGTAATGGTTGTTACTATGATACTTGTAATGATTATTGCAGCAAACCTGTATCAAGACACAACGTTAATCTCTTATAAAGTGAGCCCAGAAGTTGCATGTACAAGCCATGACACGGCAACAATGAGTTTCACCGTAAGTTTTTCATTTGTATACGTACTTTCAACAGAGATGACCACGTCAGAAATGCCACTGGCACTCTATGGCACGCAAAATGATACTCGTTGACATTTTATGTCCAAGGACGTAATTCGTTTACGGGTAAGATAAAAAAATAGAGATAACGTTGCTCTTTCTGCGATCTGAGTGTCCAAATGGTTATTATTTATAAAGGTATTACGTATAGAATATGTACATTATTATCTGGCGTGTTGTAATGGTTGTTACTATGATACTTGTTATGATTATTGCAGCAAACCTGTATCAAGACACAACGTTAATCTCTTACCAAGTGAGCCCAGAAGTTGCATGTACAAGCCATGACACGGCAACAATGAGTTTCACCGTAAGTTTTTCATTTGTGAACGTACTTTCAACAGAGATGACCACGTCAGAAATGCCACTGGCACTCTATGGCACGCAAAATGATACTCGTTGACATTTTATGTCCAAGGGACGTAATTCGTTTACGGGTAAATAGAAAAAATAGAGATAACGTTGCTCTTTCTGCGATCTGTGTGTCCAAATGGTTATTATTTATAAAGGTATTACGTAAAGAATATGTACATTATTATCTGGCGTGTTGTAAATGGTTGTTACTATGATACTTGTTATGATTATTGCAGCAAACCTGTATCAAGACACAACGTTAATCTCTTACCAAGTGATTCCCAGAAGTTGCATGTACAAGCCATGACACGGCAACAATGAGTTTCACCGTAAGTTTTTCATTTCTGAACGTACTTTCAACAGAGATGACCACGTCAGAAATGCCACTGGCACTCTATGGCACGCAAAATGATACTCGTTGACATTTTATGTCCAAGGGACGTAATTCGTTTACGGGTAAATAGAAAAAATAGAGATAACGTTGCTCTTTCTGCGATCTGAGTGTCCAATGGTTATTATTTATAAAGGTATTACGTATAGAATATATACATTATTATCTGGCGTGTTGTAATGGGTGTTACTATGATACTTGTAATGATTATTGCAGCAAACCTGTATCAAGACACAACGTTAATCTCTTACAAAGTGAGCCCAGAAGTTGCATGTACAAGCCATGACACGGCAACAATGAGTTTCACCGTAAGTTTTTCATTTGTATACGTACTTTCAACAGAGATGACCACGTCAGAAATGCCACTGGCACTCTATGGCACGCAAAATGATACTCGTTGACATTTTATGTCCAAGGGACGTAATTCGTTTACGGGTAAATAGAAAAAATAGAGATAACGTTGCTCTTTCTGCGATCTGAGTGTCCAAATGGTTATTATTTATAAAGGTATTACGTATAGAATATGTACATTATTATCTGGCGTGTTGTAATGGTTGTTACTAGTGATACTTGTTATGATTATTGCAGCAAACCTGTATCAAGACACAACGTTAATCTCTAACCAAGTGAGCCCAGAAGTTGCATGTACAAGCCATGACACGGCAACAATGAGTTTCACCGTAAGTTTTTC
>JAWPHD010021384.1:0-28451 GCA_037043455.1 Cyrtodaria siliqua | reverse complement strand
ATATATTCAGCTCTTACGCATATATATTCAGTTCTTACACATATATATTCAGTTCTTACACATATATATTCATTTCTTACACATATATATTCAGTTCTTACACATAAATATTCCGTTCTTACACATATATATTCCGTTCTTACACATATATATTCAGTTCTTACACATATATATTCAATTCTTACACATATATATTCCGTTCTTACAAATATATATCCCGTTCTTACACGTACATATTCCGTTCTTACACATATATAATTCCGTTCTTACACATATATATTCCGTTCTTACGCATATATATTCAGTTCTTACGCATACATATTCAGTTCTTTCACATATATATTCAGTTCTTACAGATATATATTCAGTTCTTACGCATATATATTCAGTTCTTACGCATACATAATCAGTTCCTAAGCATATATATTCATTTCTTACACATATATGTTCAGTTCTTATGCATATATATTCCGTTTTTACACATATATATTCAGTTCTTACAAATATATATTCAGTTCTTACACATATATATTCAGTTCTTACACATATATATTCAGTTCTTACACATATATTTTCAGTTCTTACGCATATATATTCTGTTCTTACACAAATATATTCCGTTCTTACACATATATATTCCGTTCTTACGCATATATATTCAGTTCCTAAGCATATATATTCATTTCTTACACATATATGTTCAGTTATTACGCATATTTATTAAGTTTTACGCATATATATTCAGTTCTTACACATACATATTCAGTTCTTACACATATATATTCAGTTCATACACATATATATTCACTTCTTACACATATATATTCTGTTCTTACACATATATATTTATTTCTTACGCATATATATTCAGTTCTTACGCATATATATTCAGTTCTTGCACATATATATTCAGTTGTTACACATATATATTCAGTTTTACGCATATACATTCAGTTCTTGCACATATATATTCCGTTTTTATACATATATATTCAGTTCTTACACATATATATTCAGTTCTTACGCATATATATTCCATTCTTACACATATATATTCGGTTCTTACGCATATATATTCTTACACATATATTCCGTTCTTACACATATATATTCAGTTCTTACACATATATATTCCGTTCTTACACGTATATATTCCGTTCTTACGCATATATTTTCAGTTCTTACGCATATATATTCCGTTCTTACGCATATATATTCAGTTCTTACACATATATATTCCGTTCTTACACATATATATTCAGTTCTTACACATATATATTCAGTTCTTACACATATATATTCCGTTCTTACACATATATATTCCGTTCTTACATATATATATTCCGTTCTTACACATATATTCCGTTCTTACGCATATATATTCCGTTCTTTCGCATATATATTCAGTTTTAAGCATATATATTCAGTTCTTACGCATATATATTCAGTTTTTACTCATATATATTCCGTTCCTACCCATATATATTCTTAAACATATATTCCGTTCTTACACATATATATTCAGTTCTTACACATATATATTCCTTTCTTACACATATATAATTCGTTCTTACGCATATATATTCAGATCTTACGCATATCTATTCAGTTCTTACGCATATATATTCAGTTCTTACACATATATATTCAGTTCTTACACATATATATTCAGTTATTACACATATATATTCCGTTCTTACACATATTTAATCCGTTCTTACACATATATATTCCGTTCTTACACATATATATTCAGTTCTGACACATATATATTCAATTCTTACACATATATATTCCGTTCTTACAAATATATATCCCGTTCTTACAAGTACATATTCCGTTCTTACACATATATATTCCGTTCTTACACATATATATTCCGTTCTTACGCATATATATTCAGTTCTTACGCACATATATTCAGTTCTTACACATATATATTCAGTTCTAACAGATATATATTCAGTTCTTACGCATATATATTCAATTCTTACGCATATATATTCAGTTCTTACGCATACATATTCATTTCTTACACATATATGTTCAGTTCTTAGGCATATATATTCCGTTCTTACACATATATATTCAGTTCTTACAAATATATATTCAGTTCTTACACATATATATTCAGTTCTTACACATATATATTCAGTTCTTACACATATATATTCAGTTCTTACGCATATATATTCCGTTCTTACACATATATATTCCGTTCTTACGCATATATATTCATTTCTTACACATATATATTCAGTTCTTACACATATATATTCAGTTCTTACACATATATAGTCAGTCCTTACACATATATATTCAGTTCTTACACATATATATTCAGTGATTACACATATATATTCAGTTCTTACGCATATATTTTCAGTTCTTACGCATATATATTCAGTTCTTACGCATATATATTCAGTTCTTACGCATATATATTCAGTTCTTACGCATATATATTCAGTTCTTACGCATATATATTCAGTTCTTACGCATATATATTCAGTTCTTACGCATAGATATTCAGTTCTTACACATATATATTCAGTTCTTACACATATATATTCAGTTCTTACACATATATATTCAGTTCTTACACATATATATTCCGTTCTTACACATATATATTCCGTTCTTACGCATATATATTCAGTTCTTACACATATATATTCATTTCTTACACATATATGTTCAGTTCTTACGCATATATATTCAGTTTTACGCATATATATTCAGTTCTGAGGCATATATATTCAGTTCTTACACATATATATTCAGTTCTTACACATATATATTCCGTTATTACACATACATATTCAGTCCTTACACATATATATTCACTTCTTACACATATATATTCCGTTCTTACACATATATATTCCGTTCTTACGAATATATTTTCAGTTCTTACGCATATATATTCCGTTCTTACGCATATATATTCAGTTCTTACACATATATATTCCGTTCTTACACATATATATTCAGTTCTTACACATATATATTCCGTTCTTACACATATATATTCCGTTCTTACACATATATATTCAGTTCTTACACATATATATTCCGTTCTTACACATATATATATTCAGTTCTTACACATATATATTACGTTCTTAAACATATATATTCCGTTCTTACACATATATATTCAGTTCTTACGCATATATATTCAGTTCTTACACATATTTATTCAGTTCTTACGCATATATATTCCGTTCCTACCCATATATAATTTTACACATATATTCCGTTCTTACACATATATATTCAGTTGTTACACATATATATTCCGTTCTTACAAATATATAATCCTTTCTTACACATATATATTCAGCTCTTACGCATATATATTCAGTTCTTACGCATATATATTCAGTTCTTACACATATATATTCAGTTCTTACACACATATATTCAGTTCTTACACATATATATTCAGTTCTTACAAATATATATCCCGTTCTTACACGTACATATTCCGTTCTTACACATATATATTCCGTACTTACACATATATATTCCGTTCTTACGCATATATATTCAGTTCTTAAGCACATATATTCAGTTCTTACACATATATATTCAGTTCTTACAGATATATATTCAGTTCTTACGCATAAATATTCAGTTCTTACGCGTATATATTCAGTTCTTACGCATATATATTCATTTCTTACACATATATGTTCAGTTCTTACGCATATATAATCCGTTCTTACACATATATATTCAGTTCTTACAAATATATATTCAGTTCTTACACATATATATTCAGTTCTTAAACATATATATTCAGTTCTTACACATATATATTCATTTCTTACACATATATGTTCAGTTCTTACGCATATATATTCAGTTTAACGCATATATATTCAGCTCTTAGGCATATATATTCAGTTCTTACACATATATATTCAGTTCTTACACATATATATTCAGTTCTTAAACATATATATTCAATTCTTACACATATATATTCAGTTCTTACACATATATATTCCGTTCTTACACATATATATTCAGTTCTAACACATATATATTCAGTTCTTACACACATATATTCAGTTCTTACACATATATATTCAGTGCTTACACATATATATTCAGTTCTAACGGATATATTTTCAGTTCTTACGCATATATATTCAGTTCTTACGCATATATATTCAGTTCTTACACATATATATTCCGTTCTTACGCATATATATTTAGTTATTACGCATATATATATTCATTTCTTCCACATATATGTTCAGTTCTTACGCATATATATTCAGTTTTACGCATATATATTCAGTTCTTAGGCAAATATATTCAGTTCTTACTCATTTATATTCAGTTCTTACACATATATATTCAGTTCTTACACATACATATTCAGTTCTTACACATATATTTTCAGTTCATACACATATATATTCACTTCTTACACATATATATTCCGTTCTTACACATATATATTCCGTTCTTACGGATATATTTTCAGTTCTTACGCATATATATTCCGTTCTTACGCATATATATTCAGTTCTTACACATATATATTCAGTTCTTACACATATATATTCAGTTCTTACACATATATATTCAGTTCTTACACATATATATTCCGTTCTTACACATATATATTCAGTTCTTACTCATATATTCAGTTCTTACGCATATATATTCAGTTCTTATGCATATATATTCAGTTCTTACACTTATATATTCCGTTCTTACACGTATATATTCCGTTCTAACACGTATATATTACGTTCTTACACATATATATTCCGTTCTTACACATATATATTCTGTTCTTACACATATATATTCCGTTCTTACACGTATATATTCCGTTCTTACACATATATATTCCGTTCTTACACATATATTCCGTTCTTACGCATATATATTCAGTTTTTATACATACATATTCAGTTCTTACACATATATATTCAGTTCTTACGCATATATATTCCGTTCTTACACATATATATTCAGTTCTTACGCATATATATTCTTACACATATATTTCGTTCTTACACATATATATTCAGTTATTTCACATATATATTCCGTTCTTACACATATATATTCAGTTCTTACACATATATATTCAGTTATTACACATATGTATTCAGTTCTTACGCATATATATTCCGTTCCTACCCATATATATTCTTACACATATATTCCGATCTTACACATATATATTCAGTTCTTACACATATATATTCCGTTCTTATACATATATAATCCGTTCTTATGCATATATATTCAGTTCTTACGCATATATATTCTGTTCGTACGCATATATATTCAGTTCTTACGCATATATATTCAGCTCTTACGCATATATATTCAGTTCTTACGCATATATATTTAGTTCTTACACATATATATTCAGTTCTTACACATATATATTCAGTTCTTACACATATATTCAGTTCTTACACATATTTATTCCGTTCTTACACATATATATTCCGTATTTACACATATATATTCAGTTCTTACAAATATATATCCCGTTCTTACACGTACATATTCCGTTCTTACACATATATATTCCGTTCTTACACATATATATTCCGTTCTTACGCATATATATTCAGTTCTGACGCACATATATTCAGTTCTTACACATATATATTCAGTTCTTACAGATATATATTCAGTTCTTACGCATATATATTCAGTTCTTACGCATATATATTCAGTTCTTACACATATATATTCAGTTCTTACACATATATATTGAGTTCTTACACATATATATTCAGTGCTTACACATGTATATTCAGTTCTTACGCATATATTTTCAGTTCTTACGCATATATATTCAGTTCTTACGCATATATATTCAGTTCTTACGCATATATATTCAGTTCTTACGCATATATATTCAGTTCTTACACATATATATTCAGTTATTACACATATATATTCAGTTCTTACGCATATATATTCAGTTCTTACGCATATATATTCCGTTCTTACACATATATATTCCGTTCTTACACATATATATTCCGTTCTTACGCATATATATTCAGTTCTTACGCATATATGTTCATTTCTTACACATATATGTTCAGTTCTTACGCATATATAATCAGTTTTACGCATATATATTCAGTTCTTAGGCATATATATTCAGTTCTTACACATATATATATTCAGTTCTTACACATATATATTCACTTCTTACACATACATATTCAGTTCTTACACATATATATTCAGTTCATACACATATATATTCACTGCTTACACATATATATTCACTTCTTACACATATATATTCAGTTCTTACACATATATATTCACTTCTTACAAATATATATTCAGTTCTTACACATTTATATTCAGTTCTTACACATATATATTCCGTTCTTAAACATATATATGCCGTTTTTACACATATATATATTCCGTTCTTACACATATATATTCAGTTCTTACGCATATATTTTCAGTTCTTACGCATATATATTCAGTTCTTACGCATATATATTCAGTTCTTACGCATATATATTCAGTTCTTACGCATATATATTCAGTTCTTACACATATATATTCAGTTCTTACACATATATATTCAGTTCTTACATATATATATTCAGTTCTTACACATATATATATTCACTTCTTACACATATATATTCTGTTTTTACACATATATATTCAGTTCTTACGCATAAATATCCATTTCTTACACATATATATTACGTTCTTACACGTATATATTCCGTTCTTACACATATATATTCCGTTCTTACGCATATATATTCCGTTCTTACGCATATATATTCAGTTCTTACAGATATATATTCATTTCTTACACATATATGTTCAGTTCTTACACATATATATTCCGTTCTTACACGTACATATTCCGTTCTTACACATATATATTCCGTTCTTACACATATATATTCCGTACTTACACATATAAATTCAGTTCTTACACTTATATATTCATTTCTTACACATATATATTCAGTTCTTACGCATATATATTCCGTTCTTACATAAATATACACATATTCAGTTCTTACACATATATATTCAGTTCTTACGCATATATGTTCAGCTCTTACGAACATATATTCAGTTCTTACGCATATATATTCAGTTTTACGCGTATATATTCAGTTCATACACATATATATTCCGTTCTTACGCATAAATTTTCAGTTCTTACACATATATATTCATTTCTTACACATATATATTCCGTTCTTACACGTATATATTCCGTTCTTACACATATATATTCCGTTCTTACACATATATATTATGTTCTTACACATATATATTCCGTTCTTACACGTATATATTCCGTTCTTACACATATATATTCCGTTCTTACACATATATATTCCATTCTTACACATATATATTCAGTTCTTTCACATATATATTCCGTTCTTACACATATATATTCCGTTCTCACACATATATATTCCGTTCTTACACATATATATTCCGTTCTTACACATATATATTCAGTTCTTACACATATATATTCAGTTCTTACACATATACATTCAGTTCTTACGCATATATATTCCGTTCCTACCCATATATATTCTTACACATATATTCCGTTCTTAAACATATATATTTAGTTCTTACACATATATATTCTGTTCTTACACATATATAATCCGTTCTTACGCATATATATTCAGTTTTTACGCATATATATTCCGTTTTTACGCATATATATTCAGTTCTTACGCATATATATTCAGCTCTTACGCATATATATTCAGTTCTTACGCATATATATTCAGTTCTTACACATATATAATCAGTTCTTACACATATATATTCAGTTCTTACACATATATATTCAGTTCTTACACATATATATTCCGTTCTTACACATATTTATTCCGTTCTTACACATATATATTCCGTTCTTACACATATATATTCAGTTCTTACACATATATATTCAATTCTTACACATATATATTCCGTTCTTACAAATATATATCCCGTTCTTACACGTACATATTCCGTTCTTACACATATATATTCAGTTCTTACGCATATATATTCCGTTCTTACACATATATATTCCGTTCTTACGCATATATATTCTTACACATATATTCCGTTCTTACACATATATATTAAATTTTTACACATATATATTCCGTTCATTCACGTATATATTCCGTTCTTACGCATATATATTCCGTTCCTATCCATATATATTCTTACACATATATTCCGTTCTTACACATATATATTCAGTTCTTACACATATATATTCCGTTCTTACACATATATAATTCGTTCTTACGCATATATATTCAGTTCTTACGCATATATATTCCGTTCTTACGCATATATATTCAGTTCTTACGCATATATATTCAGCTCTTACGCATATATATTCAGTTCTTACGCATATATATTCAGTTCTTACACATATATATTCAGTTCTTACAAATATATATTCACTTCTAACACATATTTATTCCGTTCTTGCACATATATATTCCGTTCTTACACATATATATTCCTTACTTATACATACATATTCAGTTCTAACGCATATATATTCAGTTCTTACGCATATATATTCAGTTCTTACGCATATATATTAAGTTCTTACGCATATATATTCAGTTCTTACACATATATATTCAGTTCTTACGCATAAATGTTCAGCTCTTACGCATATATATTCAGTTCTTACGCATATATATTCTGTTTTACACATATATTCAGTTTATACACATATATATTCCGTTCTTACGCATATATATTCAGTTCTTACGCATATATATTCATTTCTTACACTTATATATTCCGTTCTTACACGTATATATTCCGTTCTTACACGTATATATTACGTTCTTACACATATATATTCCGTTCTTACACATATATATTCTCTTCTTACACATATATATTCCGTTCTTACACGTATATATTCCGTTCTTACACATATATATTCAGTTCTTACACATATATATTCAGTTCTTACACATATATATTCCGTTCTTACACATATTTATTCCGTTCTTAAACATATATATTCCGTTTTTACACATATATATTCAGTTCTTACACATATATATTCAATTCTTACACATATATATTCCGTTCTTACACGTACATATTCCGTTCTTACACATATATATTCAGTTCTTACGCATATATATTCCGTTCTTACACATATATATTCCGTTCTTACGCATATATATTCTTACACATATATTCCGTTCTTACACATATATATTAAGTTATTACACATATATATTCCGTTCTTACACATATATATTCCGTTCTTACGCATATATATTCCGTTCCTACCCATATATATTCTTACACATATATTCCGTTCTTACACATATATATTCAGTTCTTACACATATATATTCCGTTCTTACACATATATAATTCGTTCTTACGCATGTATATTCAGTTCTTACGCATATATATTCCGTTCTTACGCATATATATTCAGTTCTTACGCATATATATTCAGCTCTTACGCATATATATTCAGTTCTTACGCATATATATTCAGTTCTTACACATATATATTCAGTTCTTACAAATATATATTCACTTCTAACACATATTTATTCCGTTCTTACACATATATATTCCGTTCTTACACATATATATTCCGTACTTATACATACATATTCATTTCTAAAGCATATATATTCAGTTCTTACGCATATATATTCAGTTCTTACGCATATATATTCAGTTCTTACGCATATACATTAAGTTCTTACGCATATATATTCAGTTCTTACACATATATATTCAGTTCTTACGCATAATTGTTCAGCTCTTACGCATATATATTCAGTTCTTACGCATATATATTCAGTTTTACACATATATATATTCAGTTTATACACATACATATTCCGTTCTTACGCATATATATTCAGTTCTTACGCATATATATTTATTTCTTACACTTATATATTCAGTTCTTACACATATATATTCCGTTCTAACACGTATATATTATGTTCTTACACATATATATTCCGTTCTTACACATATATATTCTGTTCTTACACATATATATTCCGTTCTTACACGTATATATTCCGTTCTTACACATATATATTCCGTTCTTACACATATATTCCGTTCTTACGCATATATATTCAGTTTTTATACATACATATTCAGTTCTTACACATATATATTCAGTTCTTACGCATATATATTCCGTTCTTACACATATATATTCAGTTCTTACGCATATATATTCTTACACATATATTCCGTTCTTACACATATATATTCAGTTATTTCACATATATATTCCGTTCTTACACATATATATTCCGTTCTTACACATATATATTCAGTTCTTACACATATATATTCCGTTCTTACACATATATATTCAGTTCTTACACATATATATTCAGCTCTTACACATATATATTCCGTTCTTACACATATATATTCCGTTCTTACACATATATATTCCGTTCTTACACATATATATTCCGTTATTACACATATATATTCCGTTCTTACACATATATATTCAGTTCTTACACATATATATTCAGTTCTTACACATATATATTCAGTTCTTACGCATATATATTCAGTTCCTACCCATATATATTCTTACACATATATTCCGTTCTTAAACATATATATTCAGTTCTTACACATATATATTCCGTTCTTACACATGTAGTATCCGTTCTTACGCATATATATTCAGTTCTTACACATATATATTCCGTTCTTACACATATATATTCAGTTCTTACACATATATATTCACGTCTTACACATATATATTCCGTTCTTACACATATATTCAGTTCTTACAAATATATATTCAGTTCTTACACATATATATTCAGTTCTTACGCATATATATTCCGTTCCTACCCATATATATTCTTACAAATATATTCCGTTCTTAAACATATATATTCAGTTCTTACACATATATTTTCCGTTTTTACACATATATAATCCGTTCTTACGCTTATATATTCAGTTCTTACGCAATATATATTCCGTTCTTATGCATATATATTCAGTTCTTACGCATATATATTCAGCTCTTACGCATATATTTTCAGTTCTTACGCATATATATTCAGTTCTTACGCATATATATTCAGTTCTTACACATATATATTCAGTTCTTACAGATATATATTCAGTTCTTACACATATATATTCCGTTCTTACACATATTTATTCCGTTCTTACACATTTATATTCCGTTCTTACACATATATATTCAGTTCTTACACATATATATTCAATTCTTACACATATATATTCCGTTCTTACAAATATATATCCCGTTCTTACACGTACATATTCCGTTCTTACACATATATATTCCGTTCTTACACATATATATTCAGTTCTTACGCATACATATTCAGTTCTTACACATATATATTCAGTTCTTACAGATATATATTCAGTTCTTACGCATATATATTCAGTTCTTACGCATAAATATTCAGTTCTTACGCATATATATTCATTTCTTACACATATATGTTCAGTTCTTATGCATATATATTCCGTTCTTACACATATATATTCAGTTCTTACAAATATATATTCAGTTCTTACACATATATATTCAGTTCTTACACATATATATTCAGTTCTTACACATATATATTGAGTTCTTACGCATATATATTCCGTTCTTACAAAAATATATTCCGTTCTTACACATATATATTCCGTTCTTACGCATATATATTCAGTTCTTACGCATATATATTCATTTCTTAACATATATGTTCAGTTATTACGCATATATATTCAGTTTTACGCATATATATTCAGTTCTTACACATATATATTCAGTTCTTACGCATATATATTCAGTTTTACGCATATATATACAGTTCTTACGCATATATATTCAGTTTTTATACATATATATTCAGTTCTTACACATATATATTCAGTTCTTACGCATATATATTCCATTCTTACACATATATTCAGTTCTTACGCATATATATTATTACACATATATTCCGTTCTTACACATATATATTCAGTTCTTACACATATATATTCCGTTCTTACACATATATATTCCGTTCTTACGCATATATTTTCAGTTCTTACGCATATATATTCCATTCTTACGCATATATATTCAGTTCTTACACATATATATTCCGTTTCTTACACATATATATTCAGTTCTTACACATATATATTCAGTTCTTACACATATGTATTCCGTTCTTACACATATATTTCCGTTCTTACACATATATATTCCGTTCTTACACATATATATTCCGTTCTTACACATATATTCCGTTCTTACGCATATATATTCCGTTCTTTCGCATATATATTCAGTATTAAGCATATATATTCAGTTCTTACGCATATATATTCAGTTTTTACACATATATATTCCGTTCTTACACATATATATTCAGTTCTTACGCATATATATTCCGTTCTTACACATATATATTCCGTTCTTACGCATATATATTCTTACACATATATTCCGTTCTTACACATATATATTCAGTTATTACACATATATATTCCGTTCTTACACATATATATTCCGTTCTTACGCATATATATTCAGTTCTTACGCCTATATATTCCGTTCTTACACATATATATTCAGTTCTTACACATACATATTCAGATCTTACACATATATATTCAGTTCATACACATATATATTCACTTCTTACACATATATATTCAGTTCTTACACATATATATTCACTTCTTACACATATATATTCAGTTCTTACACATATATATTCAGTTCTTACGCATATATATTCAGTTCTTACGCATATATATTCAGTTCTTACACATATATATTCAGTTGTTACACATATATATTCAGTTCTTACACATATATATTCAGTTCTTACGCATATATATTCCGTTCTTACACATATATATTCAGTTCTTACACATATATATTCCGTTCTTACGCATATATATTCATTTCTTACACATATATGTTCAGGTCTTACGCATATATATTCAGTTTTACGCATATATATTCAGTTCTTACGCAAATATATTTAGTTCTTACACATATATATTCAGTTCTTACACATATATATTCAGTTCTTACACATACATATTCAGTTCTTACACATATTTATTCAGTTCATACATATATATATTGACTTCTTACACATATATATTCACTTCTTACACATATATATTCAGTTCTTACACATATATATTCAGTTCTTACACATATATATTCAGTTCTTACACATATATATTCCGTTCTTACGCATATATATTCCGTTCTTACGCATATATATTCAGTTCTTACAGATATATATTCATTTCTTACACATATATGTTCAGTTCTTACACATATATATTCCGTTCTTACACGTACATATTCCGTTCTTACACATATATATTCCGTTTTTACACATATATATTCCGTACTTACACATATATATTCAGTTCTTACACTTATATATTCACTTCTTACACATATATATTCAGTTCTTACGCATATATATTCCGTTCTTACACAAATATACACATATTCAGTTCTTACACATATATATTCAGTTCTTACGCATATATGTTCAGCTCTTACGAATATATATTCAGTTCTTACTCATATATATTCAGTTTTACGCGTATATATTCAGTTCATACACATATATATTCCGTTCTTACGCATAAATTTTCAGTTCTTACAGATATATATTCATTTCTTACACATATATATTCCGTTCTTACACGTATATATTCCGTTCTTACAGGTATATATTCCGTTCTTACACATATATATTCCGTTCTTACACATATATATTATGTTCTTACACATATATATTCCGTTCTTACACGTATATATTCCGTTCTTACACATATATATTCCTTTCTTACACATATATATTCCGTTCTTACACATATATATTCCGTTCTTACACATATATATTCCGTTCTTACACATATATATTCCGTTCTTACACATATATATTCCGTTCTTACACATATATATTCAGTTCTTACACATATATATTCAGTTCTTACACATATATATTCCGTTCTTAAACATATATATTCCGTTCTTACACATATATATTCCGTTCTTACACATATATTATCAGTTCTTACACATATATAATCAGTTCTTACACATATACATTCAGTTCTTACGCATATATATTCCGTTCCTACCCATATATAGTCTTACACATATATTCCGTTCTTAAACATATATATTCCGTTCTTACGCATATATATTCAGTTCTTACGCATATATATTCCGTTTTTACGCATATATATTCAGTTCTTACGCATATATATTCAGCTCTTACGCATATATATTCAGTCCTTACGCATATATATTCAGTTCTAACACATATATATTCAGTTCTTACACATATATATTCAGTTCTTACACATATATATTCAGTTCTTACACATATATATTCAGTTCTTACACATATATATTCAGTTCTTACACATATATATTGAGTTCTTACGCATATATATTCCGTTCTTACACAAATATTTTCCGTTCTTACACATATATATTCCGTTCTTACGCATATATATTCAGTTCTTACGCATATATATTCATTTCTTACACATATATGTTCAGTTATTAAGCATATATATTCAGTTTTACGCATATATATTCAGTTCTTACAAATATATATTCAGTTCTTACGCATATATATTCAGTTCTTACGCATATATATTCAGTTCTTACACATATATATTCAGTTGTTACACATATATGTTCAGTTTTACGCATATATATTCAGTTCTTACGCATATATATTCAGTTTTTATACATATATATTCTGTTCTGACACATATATATTAAGTTCTTACGCATATATATTCCATTCTTACACATATATATTCAGTTCTTACGCATATATATTCTTACACATATATTCCGTTCTTACACATATATATTCAGTTCTTACACATATATATTCCGTTCTTACACATATATATTCCGTTCTTACGCATATATTTTCAGTTCTTACGCATATATTTTCCATTCTTACGCATATATATTCAGTTCTTACACATATATATTCCGTTCTTACACATATATTCAGTTCTTACACATATATATTCAGTTCTTACACATATATATTCCATTCTTACACATATATATTCCGTTCTTACACATATTAATTCCGTTCTTACACATATATATTCCGTTCTTACACATATATTCCGTTCTTACGCATATATATTCCGTTCTTTCGCATATATATTCAGTTTTAAGCATATATATTCAGTTCTTACGCATATATATTCAGTTTGTACACATATATATTCAGTTCTTACACATATATTCAGTTCTTACGCATATATATTCCGTTCTTACACATATATATTCCGTTCTTACGCATATATATTCTTACAGATATATTCCGTTCTTACACATATATATTCAGTTCTTACACATATATAATCAGATCTTACACATATATATTCCGTTCTTATGCATATATATTGAGTTCTTACGCATATATATTCCGTTCTTAAACATATATATTCAGTTCTTACACATACATATTCAGTTCTTACACATATATATTCAGTTCATACACATATATATTCACTTCTTACACATATATATTCAGTTCTTACACATATATATTCACTTCTTACACATATATATTTAGTTCTTAGACATATATATTCAGTTCTTACGCATATATATTTAGTTCTTACGCATATATATTCAGTTCTTACACATATATATTCAGTTGTTACACATATATATTCAGTTCTTACAAATATATATTCAGTTCTTACGCATATATATTCAGTTCTTACGCATATATATTCCGTTCTTACACATATATATTCCGTTCTTACACATATATATTCCGTTCTTACGCATATATATTCATTTCTTACACATATATGTTCAGTTCTTACGCATATATATTCAGTTTTACGCATATATATTCAGTTTTTATGCAAATATATTTAGTTCTTACACATATATATTCAGTTCTTACACATATATATTCAGTTCTTTCACATACTTATTCAGTTTTACGCATATATTCAGTTCTTACGCATATATATTCAGTTTTTATACATATATATTCAGTTCTTACACATATATATTCAGTTCTTACGCATATATATTCCCTTCTTACACATATATATTTAGTTCTTACGCATATATATTCTTACACATATATTCCGTTCTTACACATATATATTCAGTTCTTACACATATATATTCCGTTCTTACACATATATATTCCGTTCTTACCCATATATTTTCAGTTCTTACGCATATATATTCCGTTCTTACGCATATATATTCAGTTCTTACACATATATATTCCGTTCTTACACATATATATTCAGTTCTTACACATATATATTCAGTTCGTACACATATATATTCCGTTCTTACACATATATATTCCGTTCTAACACATATATATTCCGTTCTTACACATATATATTCCGTTCTTACACATATATATTCCGTTCTTACACATATATTCCGTTCTTACGCATATATATTCCGTTCTTTCGCATATATATTCAGTTTTAAGCATATATATTCAGTTCTTACGCATATATATTCAGTTTTTACACATATATATTCCGTTCTTACACATATATATTCAGTTCTTACGCATATATATTCCGTTCTTACACATATATATTCCGTTCTTACGTATATATATTCTTACACATATATTCCGTTCTTACACATATATATTCAGTTATTACACATATATATTCCGTTCTTAAACATATATATTCCGTTCTTACGCATATATATTCAGTTCTTACACATATATATTCAGTTCTTACACATACGTATTCAGTTCTTACACATATATAATCAGTTCATACACATATATATTCACTTCTTACACATATATATTCAGTTCTTACACATATATATTTACTTCTTACACATATATATTCCGTTCTTACACATATATATTTCGTTCTTACACATATATTCCGTTCTTACGCATATATATTCCGTTTTTTCGCATATATATTCTGTTTTACGCATATATATTCAGTTCTTACGCATATATATTCAGTTTTTATACATACATATTCAGTTATTACACATATATATTCAGTTCTTACGCATATATATTCCGTTCTTACACATATATATTCAGTTCTTACGCATATATATTCTTACACATATATTCCGTTCTTACACATATATATTCAGTTCTTTCACATATATATTCCGTTCTTACACATATATATTCCGTTCTTACACATATATATTCAGTTCTTACACATATATATTCCGTTCTTACACATATATATTCCGTTCTTACACATATATATTCAGTTCTTACACATATATATTCCGTTCTTACAAATATATATTCCGTTCTTACACATATATATTCCGTTCTTACACATATATATTCCGTTCTTACACATATATATTCCGTTCTTACACATATATATTCAGTTCTTACACATATATATTCAGTTCTTACACATATACATTCAGTTCTTACGCATATATATTCCGTTCCTACCCATATATAGTCTTACACATATATTCCGTTCTTAAACATATATATTCAGTTCTTACACATATATATTCCGTTCTTACGCATATATATTCCGATTTCACGCATATATATTCAGTTTTTACGCATATATATTCAGCTCTTACGCATATATATTCAGTTCTTACGCATATATATTCAGTTCTTACACATATATATTCAGTTCTTACACATATATATTCAGTTCTTACACCTATATATTCAGTTCTTACACATATATATTCCGTTCTTACACATATTTATTCCGTTCTTACACATATATATTCCGTTCTTACACATATATATTCCGTTCTTACACATATTTATTCAATTCTTACACATATATATTCCGTTCTTACAAATATATATCCCGTTCTTACACGTACATATTCCGTTCTTACACATATATATTCAGTTCTTACGCATATATATTCCGTTCTTACACATATATATTCCGTTCTTACGCATATATATTCTTACACATATATTCCGTTCTTACACATATATATTCAGTTCTTACAAATATATATTCCGTTCTTACACATATATATTCCGTTCTGACGCATATATATTCCGTTCCTACCCATATATATTGTTACACATATATTCCGTTCTTACACATATATATTCAGTTCTTACACATATATATTCCGTTCTTACACATATATAATTCGTTCTTACGCATATATATTCAGTTCTAACGCATACATATTCCGTTCTTACGCATATATATTCAGTTCTTACGCATACATATTCAGCTCTTACGCATATATATTCAGTTATTACGCATATATATTCAGTTCTTACACATATATATTCAGTTCTTACAAATATATATTCACTTCTTACACATATATATTCCGTTCTTACGCATATATATTCAGTTCCTACGCATATATATTCATTTCTTACACTTATATATTCCGTTCTTACACGTATATATTCCGTTCTTACACGTTTATATTACGTTCTTACACATATATATTCCGTTCTTACACATATATATTCTGTTCTTACACATATATATTCAGTTCTTACACGTATATATTCCGTTCTTACACATATATATTCCGTTCTTACACATATATTCCGTTCTTACGCATATATATTCCGTTCTTTCGCATATATATTCAGTTTTACGCATATATATTCAGTTCTTACGCATATATATTCAGTTTTTATACATACATATTCAGTTCTTACACATATATATTCAGTTCTTACGCATATATTCCGTTCTTACACATATATATTCAGTTCTTACGCATATATATTCTTACACATATATTCCGTTCTTACACATATATATTCAGTTCTTTCACATATATATTCAGTTCTTATACTTATATAATCCGTTCTTACGCATATATATTCAGTTCTTACGCATATATATTCCGTTTTTACGCATATATATTCAGTTTTTACGCATATATATTCAGCTCTTACGCATATATATTCCGTTCTTACGCATATATATTCAGTTCTTACACATATATATTCAGTTCTTACACATATATATTCAGTTCTTACATATATATATTCAGTTCTTACACATATATATTCAGTGCTTACACATATATATTCAGTTCTTACGCATATATTTTCAGTTCTTACGCATATATATTCCGTTCTTACGCATAAATATTCAGTTCTTACACATATATATTCAGTTCTTACACATATATTAAGTTCATACACATATATATTCCGTTCTTACACATATATATTCAGTTCTTACGCATATATATTCTTACACATATATTCCGTTCTTCCAGATATATATTCAGTTCTTACACATATATATTCCGTTCTTACACATATATATTCCGTTCTTACGCACACTATATATTCCGTTCTTACGCATATATATTCAGTTCTTACGCATATATATTCCGTTCTTACGCATATATATTCAGTTTCTTACACATATATATTCCGTTCTTACACATATATAATTCGTTCTTACGCATATATATTCAGTTCTTACGCATATATATTCCGTTCTTAGGCATATATATTCAATTCTTACGCATATATATTCAGCTCTTACGCATATATATTCAGTTCTTACGCATATATATTCAGTTCTTAAACATATATATTCAGTTCTTACAACTATATATTCACTTCTTACACATATTTATTCCGTTCTTACACATATATATTCCGTTCTTACAGATATATATTCCGTACTTATACATACATATTCAGTTCTAACGCATATATATTCAGTTCTTACGCATATATACTCAGTTCTTACGCATATATATTCAGTTCTTACGCATATATATTCATTCTTACGCATATATATTCAGTTCTTACACATATATATTCAGTTCTTACGCATATATTTTCAGCTCTTACGCATATTTATTCAGTTCTTACGCATATATATTCAGTTTTACGCATATATATTCAGTTCATACACATATATATTCCGTTCCTACGCATATATATTCAGTTCCTACGCATATATATTCACTTCTTACACATATATATTCCGTTCTTACGCATATATATTCAGTTCCTACGCATATATATTCATTTCTTACACTTATATATTCCGTTCTTACCCGTATATATTCCGTTCTTACACGTATATATTACGTTCTAACACATATATATTCCGTTCTTACACATATATATTCTGTTCTTACACATATATATTCCGTTCTTACACGTATATATTCCGTTCTTACACATATATATTCCGGTCTTACACATATATTCCGTTCTTACGCATATATATTCCGTTCTTTCGCATATATATTCAGTTTTAGGCATATATATTCAGTTCTTACGCATATATATTCAGTTTTTAATACATACATATTCAGTTCTTACACATATATATTCAGTTCTTACGCATATATATTCCGTTCTTACACATATATATTCAGTTCTTACGCATATATATTCTTACACATATATTCCGTTCTTACACATATATATTCAGTTCTTTCACATATATATTCAGTTCTTATACTTATATAATCCGTTCTTACGCATATATATTCAGTTCTTACGCATATATATTCCGTTTTTACGCATATATATTCAGTTTTTACGCATATATATTCAGCTCTTACGCATATATATTCAGTTCTTACGCATATATATTCAGTTCTTACACATATATATTCAGTTCTTACACATATATATTCAGTTCTTACACCTATATATTCAGTTCTTACACATATATATTCCGTTCTTACACATATTTATTCCGTTCTTACACATATATATTCCGTTCTTACACATATATATTCTGTTCTTACACATATTTATTCAATTCTTACACATATATATTCCGTTCTTACAACTATATATCCCGTTCTTACACGTACATATTCCGTTCTTACACATATATATTCAGTTCTTACGCATATATATTCCGTTCTTACACATATATATTCCGTTCTTACGCATATATATTCTTACACATATATTCCGTTCTTACACATATATATTCAGTTCTTACACATATAAATTCCATTCTTACACATATATATTCCGTTCTTACGCATATATATTCCGTTCCTACCCATATATATTCTTACACATATATTCCGTTCTTACACATATATATTCAGTTCTTACACATATATATTCCGTTCTTACACATATATAATTCGTTCTTACGCATATATATTCAGTTCTTACGCATATATATTCCGTTCTTAGGCATATATATTCAATTCTTACGCATATATATTCAGCACTTACGCATATATATTCAGTTCTTACGCATATATATTCAGTTCTTACACATATATATTCAGTTCTTACAAATATATATTCACTTCTTACACATATTTATTCCGTTCTTACACATATATATTCCGTTCTTACAGATATATATTCCGTACTTATACATACATATTCAGTTCTAACACATATATATTCAGTTCTTACGCATATATACTCAGTTCTTACGCATATATATTCAGTTCTTACGCATATATATTCATTTCTTACGCGTATATATTCAGTTCTTACACATATATATTCAGTTCTTACGCATATATTTTCAGCTCTTACGCATATTTATTCAGTTCTTACGCATATATATTCAGTTTTACGCATATATATTCAGTTCATACACATATATATTCCGTTCCTACGCATATATATTCAGTTCCTACGCATATATATTCATTTCTTACACTTATATATTCCGTTCTTACACGTATATATTCCGTTCTTACACGTATATATTCCGTTCTTACACATATAATAATTATATTCCGTTCTTACACATATATATTATGTTCTTACACATATATATTCCGTTCTTACACGTATATATTCCGTTCTTACACATATATATTCCGTTCTTACACATATATATTCCGTTCTTACACATATATATTCAGTTCTTTCACATATATATTCCGTTCTTACACATATATATTCCGTTCTTACACATATATATTCCGTTCTTACACATATATATTCCGTTCTTACACATATATATTCAGTTCTTACACATATATATTCAGTTCTTACACATATATATTTCCGTTCTTACACATATATATTTCGTTCTTACACATATATATTCCGTTCTTACACATATATATTCCGTTCTTACACATATATTATCAGTTCTTACACATATATATTCAGTTCTTACACATATATATTCAGTTCTTACGCATATATATTCCGTTCCTACCCATATATATTCTTACACATATATTCCGTTACTTAAACATATATATTCAGTTCTTACACATATATATTCCGTTCTTACACATATATAATCCGTTCTTACGCATATATATTCAGTTTTTACGCATATATATTCCGTTTTTACGCATATATATTCAGTTCTTACGCATATATATTCAGCTCTTACGCATATATATTCAGTTCTTACGCATATATATTCAATTCTTACACATATATAATCAGTTCTTACAAATATACTATTCAGTTCTTACACTATATATTCAGTTCTTACACATATATATTCCGTTCTTACACATATTTATTCCGTTCTTACACATATATATTCCGTTCTTACACATATATATTCAGTTCTTACACATATGTATTCAATTCTTACACATATATATTCCGTTCTTACAAATATATATCCCGTTCTTACACGTACATATTCCGTTCTTACACATAAATATTCAGTTCTTACGCATATATATTCCGTTCTTACACATATATATTCCGTTCTTACGCATATATATTCTTACACATATATTCCGTTCTTACACATATATATTAAGTTCTTACACATATATATTCCGTTCTTACACGTATATATTCCGTTCTTACGCATATATATTCCGTTCCTATCCATATATATTCTTACACATATATTCCGTTCTTACACATATATATTCAGTTCTTACACATATATATTCCGTTCTTACACATATATAATTCGTTCTTACGCATATATATTCAGTTCTTACGCATATATATTCCGTTCTTACGCATATATATTCAGTTCTTACGCATATATATTCAGCTCTTACGCTTATATATTCAGTTCTTACGCATATATATTCAGTTCTTACACATATATATTCAGTTCTTACAAATATATATTCACTTCTAACACATATTTATTCCGTTCTTGCACATATATATTCCGTTCTTACACATATATATTCCGTACTTATACATACATATTCAGTTCTAACGCATATATATTCAGTTCTTACGCATATATATTCAGTTCTTACGCATATATATTAAGTTCTTACGCATATATATTCAGTTCTTACACATATATATTCAGTTCTTACGCATAAATGTTCAGCTCTTACGCATATATATTCAGTTCTTACGCATATATATTCTGTTTTACACATATATTCAGTTTATACACATATATATTCCGTTCTTACGCATATATATTCAGTTCTTACGCATATATATTCATTTCTTACACTTATATATTCCGTTCTTACACGTATATATTCCGTTCTTACACGTATATATTACGTTCTTACAAATATATATTCCGTTCTTACACATATATATTCTGTTCTTACACATATATATTCCGTTCTTACACGTATATATTCCGTTCTTACACATATATATTCAGTTCTTACACATATATATTCAGTTCTTACACATATATATTCCGTTCTTACACATATTTATTCCGTTCTTACACATATATATTCCGTTTTTACACATATATATTCAGTTCTTACACATATATATTCAATTCTTACACATATATATTCCGTTCTTACACGTACATATTCCGTTCTTACACATATATATTCAGTTCTTACGCATATATATTCCGTTCTTACACATATATATTCCGTTCTTACGCATATATATTCTTACACATATATTCCGTTCTTACATATATATATTAAGTTCTTACACATATATATTCCGTTCTTACACATATATATTCCGTTCTTACGCATATATATTCCGTTCCTACCCATATATATTCTTACACATATATTCCGTTCTTACACATATATATTCCGTTCTTACACATATATATTCAGTTCTTACACATATATATTCCGTTCTTACACATATATATTCAGTTCTTACGCATATATATTCCGTTCTTACGCATATATATTCAGTTCTTACGCATATATATTCAGCTCTTACGCATATATATTCAGTTCTTACGCATATATATTCAGTTCTTACACATATATATTCAGTTCTTACAAATATATATTCACTTCTAACACATATTTATTCCGTTCTTACACATATATATTCCGTTCTTACACATATATATTCCGTACTTATACATACATATTCATTTCCAACGCATATATATTCAGTTCTTACGCATATATATTCAGTTCTTACGCATATATATTCAGTTCTTACGCATATATATTAAGTTCTTACGCATATATATTCAGTTCTTACACATATATATTCAGTTCTTACGCATAATTGTTCAGCTCTTACGCATATATATTCAGTTCTTACGCATATATATTCAGTTTTACACATATATATATTCAGTTTATACACATATATATTCCGTTCTTACGCATATATATTCAGTTCTTACGCATATATATTCATTTCTTACACTTATATATTCAGTTCTTACACGTATATATTCCGTTCTAACACGTATATATTATGTTCTTACACATATATATTCCGTTCTTACACGTATATATTCCGTTCTTACGCATATATATTCCGTTCCTATCCATATATATTCTTACACATATATTCCGTTCTTACACATATATATTCAGTTCTTACACATATATATTCCGTTCTTACACATATATAATTCGTTCTTACGCATATATATTCAGTTCTTACGCATATATATTCCGTTCTTACGCATATATATTCAGTTCTTACGCATATATATTCAGCTCTTACGCTTATATATTCAGTTCTTACGCATATATATTCAGTTCTTACACATATATATTCAGTTCTTACAAATATATATTCACTTCTAACACATATTTATTCCGTTCTTGCACATATATATTCCGTTCTTACACATATATATTCCGTACTTATACATACATATTCAGTTCTAACGCATATATATTCAGTTCTTACGCATATATATTCAGTTCTTACGCATATTTATTAAGTTCTTACGCATATATATTCAGTTCTTACACATATATATTCAGTTCTTACGCATAAATGTTCAGCTCTTACGCATATATATTCAGTTCTTACGCATATATATTCTGTTTTACACATATATTCAGTTTATACACATATATATTCCGTTCTTACGCATATATATTCAGTTCTTACGCATATATATTCATTTCTTACACTTATATATTCCGTTCTTACACGTATATATTCCGTTCTTACACGTATATATTACGTTCTTACACATATATATTCCGTTCTTACACATATATATTCTGTTCTTACACATATATATTCCGTTCTTACACGTATATATTCCGTTCTTACACATATATATTCAGTTCTTACACATATATATTCAGTTCTTACACATATATATTCCGTTCTTACACATATTTATTCCGTTCTTACACATATATATTCCGTTTTTACACATATATATTCAGTTCTTACACATATATATTCAATTCTTACACATATATATTCCGTTCTTACACGTACATATTCCGTTCTTACACATATATATTCAGTTCTTACGCATATATATTCCGTTCTTACACATATATATTCCGTTCTTACGCATATATATTCTTACACATATATTCCGTTCTTACATATATATATTAAGTTCTTACACATATATATTCCGTTCTTACACATATATATTCCGTTCTTACGCATATATATTCCGTTCCTACCCATATATATTCTTACACATATATTCCGTTCTTACACATATATATTCAGTTCTTACACATATATATTCCGTTCTTACACATATATAATTCGTTCTTACGCATATATATTCAGTTCTTACGCATATATATTCCGTTCTTACGCATATATATTCAGTTCTTACGCATATATATTCAGCCCTTACGCATATATATTCAGTTCTTACGCATATATATTCAGTTCTTACACATATATATTCAGTTCTTACAAATATATATTCACTTCTAACACATATTTATTCCGTTCTTACACATATATATTCCGTTCTTACACATATATATTCCGTACTTATACATACATATTCA
Organism: Cyrtodaria siliqua; assembly: GCA_037043455.1. NCBI lineage: Eukaryota > Metazoa > Mollusca > Bivalvia > Adapedonta > Hiatellidae > Cyrtodaria > Cyrtodaria siliqua. The sequence goes on along the minus strand of JAWPHD010021384.1, from coordinate 2,251 downwards.
TTTCCAACGCATATATATTCAGTTCTTACGCATATATATTCAGTTCTTACGCATATATATTCAGTTCTTACGCATATATATTAAGTTCTTACGCATATATATTCAGTTCTTACACATATATATTCAGTTCTTACGCATAATTGTTCAGCTCTTACGCATATATATGCAGTTCTTACGCATATATATTCAGTTTTACACATATATATATTCAGTTTATACACATATATATTCCGTTCTTACGCATATATATTCAGTTCTTACGCATATATATTCATTTCTTACACTTATATATTCAGTTCTTACACGTATATATTCCGTTCTAACACGTATAAATTATGTTCTTACACATATATATTCCGTTCTTACACATATATATTCTGTTCTTACACATATATATTCCGTTCTTACACGTATATATTCCGTTCTTACACATATATATTCCGTTCTTACACATATATTCCGTTCTTACGCATATATATTCAGTTTTTATACATACATATTCAGTTCTTACACATATATATTCAGTTCTTACGCATATATATTCCGTTCTTACACATATATATTCAGTTCTTACGCATATATATTCTTACACATATATTCCGTTCTTACACATATATATTCAGTTATTTCACATATATATTCCGTTCTTACACATATATATTCCGTTCTTACACATATATATTCAGTTCTTACACATATATATTCCGTTCTTACACATATATATTCAGTTCTTACACATATATATTCAGCTCTTACACATATATATTCCGTTCTTACACATATATATTCCGTTCTTACACATATATATTCCGTTCTTACACATATATATTCCGTTATTACACATATATATTCCGTTCTTACACATATATATTCAGTTCTTACACATATATATTCAGTTCTTACACATATATATTCAGTTCTTACGCATATATATTCAGTTCCTACCCATATATATTCTTACACATATATTCCGTTCTTAAACATATACATTCAGTTCTTACACATATATATTCCGTTCTTACACATGTATTATCCGTTCTTACGCATATATATTCAGTTCTTACACATATATATTCCGTTCTTACACATATATATTCAGTTCTTACACATATATATTTACGTCTTACACATATATATTCCGTTCTTACACATATATATTCCGTTCTTACAAATATATATCCCGTTCTTACACGTACATATTCCGTTCTTACACATATATATTCCGTTCTTACACATATATATTCAGTTCTTACGCATACATATTCAGTTCTTACACATATATATTCAGTTCTTACAGATATATATTCAGTTCTTACGCATATATATTCAGTTCTTACGCATAAATATTCAGTTCTTACGCATATATATTCATTTCTTACACATATATGTTCAGTTCTTATGCATATATATTCCGTTCTTACACATATATATTCAGTTCTTACAAATATATATTCAGTTCTTACACATATATATTCAGTTCTTACACATATATATTCAGTTCTTACACATATATATTGAGTTCTTACGCATATATATTCCGTTCTTACAAAAATATATTCCGTTCTTACACATATATATTCCGTTCTTACGCATATATATTCAGTTCTTACGCATATATATTCATTTCTTACACATATATGTTCAGTTATTACGCATATATATTCAGTTTTACGCATATATATTCAGTTCTTACACATATATATTCAGTTCTTACGCATATATATTCAGTTCTTACGCATATATATTCAGTTCTTACACATATATATTCAGTTGTTACACATATATATTCAGTTTTACGCATATATATACAGTTCTTACGCATATATATTCAGTTTTTATACATATATATTCAGTTCTTACACATATATATTCAGTTCTTACGCATATATATTCCATTCTTACACATATATATTCAGTTCTTACGCATATATATTCTTACACATATATTCCGTTCTTACACATATATATTCAGTTCTAACACATATATATTCCGTTCTTACACATATATATTCCGTTCTTACGCATATATTTTCAGTTCTTACGCATATATATTCCATTCTTACGCATATATATTCAGTTCTTACACATATATATTCAGTTCTTACACATATATATTCAGTTCTTACACATATATATTCCGTTCTTACACAAATATATTCCGTTCTTACACATATATATTCCGTTCTTACACATATATATTCCGTTGTTACACATATATTCCGTTCTTACGCATATATATTCCGTTCTTTCG
>JAWPHD010021383.1:0-28452 GCA_037043455.1 Cyrtodaria siliqua | reverse complement strand
TAAATTCACAAAAAAATAATATAGTATGAAAACCTTGTTGATATTTCAAAAGGTCAACTTCAAAATGTTCTGATTTGATTATTTTTATGTATTTACTTATTGAGAGAAAGAAGGAAATTTCAATTTAACAAGAGCTGTCGGAGGACAGCGACGCTCGACTATATATATTTTGTCTCAAAAATAAACTTTATCAGAAATGAAAAACTTTTGTATATAAAATAAGCTTTAACAGTAATATAAATTACTTATAACCTATTTAAATGCCATCTTAACATTGTCTTTTTAATTAAAGTCCAAAACAGGGCAACAATTCATCATCAAATCATGTGAGTTTGATTTTTGTACCCTGCCTAATAGTTTTAATGAAAGGAACACATTTTGATAGTTTTCATAAACAGGCAGTGGTTAAGTCCAAAAGGTGCCATAACTCCCTTATAAATCAATTCAGGGTTGTCTTTTTACTCAACCTAATGGCTTTAATGATACAGAACAATTGTGGAAAGTTTCAATCAAATACATGAGATGATCACTTAGAAAATATCCTCTTGCATGAAAACCTTAACTTTGGTATAAGTCCAAAAGGGGCCATAACTCACCCCTTAATAACTTTAAAGTTACTTTTCTGACTCTGCCAAATAGGTTTAATGATAAGAAACACTTGTTGAAAGTTTCAATCCAATATATGCAGTAGTTACTTAGAAAACTTAGAAATTATCCACTTGAATGCAAACCTTAACCTTGGTATTCTAAGTCAAAAAGGGGCCATAACTCACCCCTAAATCAATTCAGAGTTACTTTTCTTACTCTGCCTAATAGGTTTAATGATAAGAAACACTTGTAAAAAGTTTCAATCCAATATATGCAGTAGTTACTTAGAAAACTTAGAAAATATCCACTTGCATGCAAACCTTAACCTTGGTATTATAAGTCCAAAAGGGGCCATAACTCATCCCTAAATCAATTCAGAGTTACTTTTCTTACTCTGCCTAATAGGTTGAATGATAAGAAACACTTGTGGAAAGTTTCAATCCAATATATGCAGTAGTTACTTAGAAAACTTAGAAAATATCCACTTGCATGCAAACCTTAACCTTGGTATTCTAAGTCTAAAAGGGGCCATAATTCACCCCTAAATAAATTCAGAGTTACTTTTCTTACTCTGCTTAATAGGTTTAATGATAAGGAACACTTGTGGAAAGTTTCAATCTAATATATGCAGTTGTTACTTAGAAAACTTAGAAAATATCCACTTGCATGCAAACCTTAACCTTGGTATTCTAAGTCCAAAAGGGGCCATAACTCATCCCTAAATCAATTCAGAGTTACTTTTCTTACTCTGCCTAATAGGTTTAATGATAAGGAACACTTGTGGAAAGTTTCAATCCAATACAAGCAGTGGTTACTTAGAAAATAAGCCTTTGCATGCAAACCTTAACCTAGGGTGTGACGCCAACGCCGACGCCGGGGGTAGTACAATAGCTCTCCTTATATATAAATATATAGTCGAGCTAAAAATGATAGACGGGTAGGTTAATATTCAAACAGAAATGTTGTAAGGGATTTTAACAACAGAATAAAAAAATATTTTTCTTGTAATTAAGTAATAAATAAATGCTTTATAATTATGGACAATGACTATTTATATTTTTTAGAAAATAATGTGAATTTGCAATTTAATTAAGGTTGAAGTATTACAAATGTCCTTAACTGATTATTATGAGTTTTATTGCTGAAGTAATACACAAGAATATAAAAATAGTCAGTAAAAAGAATACATGAATGATGATGGATTGATAACATATTAATATCATTTTATAACATTTAAAAGTATACATACCTGAACAATTCTGCCAATAATTGTGCTCTTTTGTGGGGATTCCAAAGCCTCTTCTAGGGAACGCTTGGTTCCACATGCTGGTTCATCTTCTGGAAGAACCAGCTGATGAGGAAGAAACGTCCCAGTTGGGACTGCAGCTGTGTAGCCTACAGAGCTAGAGCTTACCAGCCAACAATCTTTCCCCTTTTTCACCAGGTTTGAGAACTTATAGGACATGTTCTCTCTAAGCATCGTGAACTTTCCCCGTTGGTAAACTCTAATCAGAAGCAATTCTTCTTGATTGGCTGCCAATAAGTTGAAATACTGCATGGCAGTTTGACTTGACTGGTATTTGATCATTTCTTTAGATTTTTTCAGCACGGTCATTGACACTGTTCTTTTATCTGCAGCAGCCTACAAAACAGGTATTGAGGAACTAATAGGAAATAACCATCAAGGGTATTATTTAATAAAAAAACAATTGTGTATTGAAAAAATAATAATGTATGAAGACACGGATACTGTATAACTTGTAGACACTAATTGGATGTTAATAAGTAAAAAAATCAAAAGAAGCATGTACAGGTATAACAATAAGATATTTTTCTGAACTTAACTACTAATAACCTCCATCTTTGGAGAGAACAAGATGTCTGAACAATGGGCACAGTGTTTTCAATTGTATAGAAATATATAGAAAACTTAATGTATTAAAGTAAATGTAAACAAAACCACACTGATAACTTAAATTAACTTGTCAAAAAAGGAATCAGGCTAACTGATGCGTTTGTACACAAAACATAAGTGGATTTTGATAGAAGCTGTCAATGATATAACAAAATGTCTCTGTTGATAATTAAAAGTAGATAATCATTAAAATTGCAGGGGGAAAAAAAAGATAAATTGTGCAACCAGAATATTATTTCTTGTATACATCTATTTCTTGTACATATCAATAATGACTGACAGAACACAATTAAGCTAAAGCCAAATAAAGTTTATGAAATGACTCTAGTATGAAATATAAAATATACTCTGTAAATTAAGTTTAGCAACAACTTTTGGTTTTATCTGGAGAAGAAAATTTCCCAGAATTGTCATGCAATTATACATACACTACTGGTTTCTATCGCTAAGATCTCAATTAATGCATATTGGAAGCTCATGTAATGTCCAGGTTATTAGAGTTTCCTCCCTTTATGACAAACAGCTTTTTTGGGTGTTACTAGTGTACATTAGCAGCATTTATAACCGTTCTTGTCTTAAATGATGTCCCGGATGTCACTAACAAAAAACTGGTCTAAAAATATCAAGGTGTATTCCAGTATTTAAAATACAGAGACTAAATTTCACATTTCTATAAATTACCCCCCTTTACATTCAAAATATAGGGTTATTTAAGTATTGCTTATTGAAATGTCAACAAGTGAATAATTTGTTTTTGTTGTAGAAATTGTCAGAGCAAGTTTGTATGACTGTATAAAACTAATTATATGCCTACAGCAGCTACAATATCACAAGCCTTTGAAACTTGTGTATGGAAATTACAGCAAACATTTGATGTTAAACAAATTTTACAGAGTATATTTACATATGTCTCAGTCTATCATATTCCTCAAGCACACCTTTAGGGGGTTGTATTTGCTTAGGGTCCAATTTAAGAAGAAATAATCCAGATAAAGTTTTAACTCTACTTAAAGCAACATATGCCATACCCTTTTCAAATATAGTGGAACCCAAATTTATAACAACCTTATCTAATGACAACCCTTGCACTTTATGAATAGTACAAGCCCATGCAAGTTTTAGTGGGAATTGTGTACGAACTATATGCCTTCCACAATATATAAAAGTATGTCTAATTTTATCAATAGAAATTGCATTTGAACGGTTGGCAATCTGTAAAATTCTACCAATTTGTGGATCATCAAAAATAACATTAACTGCAGTAATCCTGCCAGTATTTGTAAATTGAAAAGATTGAATGATTCCAGTAGCACCATTTACAAGACCATGCTGTGTAAAAATATTTCTAATAAGCATGACTCTTGAACCGACTGATAGTGTTAACTCCTTCTCTAAGCCACCAGCTATACGATCATCTTGTGGTATATAGTCTGATGATACATTTCCACCTATTTCCGAATCTTGTGAACCAAAAAAATGTTCTGATCTTACAAAATGAACATCAGAATCTAAATGAGATTGCATATGAGAGTTATGAGCATCTACATCTTTACGCAATGCATATATATGTAAACAAGGTTCAACAGTGTTGTAGTCAAACCGCAACCTAGACACTAAGAGACTTACATCCTGGTCAGAAAGTAAACCAACTCGTGCTTTATTTAAAAGTTGCGCATAGATTAAATCATTGTTCTGTCTCATATTTTCAGATAGGAAAAGTGGCCGAAAGAGCTGCCAGATTAAAGTGTTACAAAAAGCAAATTTCCCGTTAATAGGCCTTAACTGGAAGAAATCACCAACCACTATAACATTCATATTACCAAAAGCAGACTTGTTATTCTTTATATCAGATAGTCGTCTACTTATGTAAGTCATCATTTTGTCACTGACCATACTAATTTCATCTATGACTATAGTATGAACTAATAAAAATTGCCTTTGTAGCCTTGCTAAAGCAGAAGCTGGAAGTTGCTCATATTCCAAATAATTAGAAACTGGAATTTTCAACAACGAATGTATAGTAAATCCATTAACATTGCGAGCGGCAGTACCAGTTGGAGCACACACAACAACAGGAGACGATCCAATAGATGAACTTGTAAACAATTGCAAAAATGCTATAATCATTCGAGTAACAAATGATTTTCCCACACCAGCACCACCAGTAATAAATACATGCATTGGAGATTGAAGTCGATCCTTGAAGTATGTTTGAACATGCTGTAAAGCCTTCAACTGGCAAGCAGACATTTTTTTAACATTTTCATTAAAAGTATCTTCTGAAAATTCACAACATTGTAAAGAATGAATATGACATGTTTCAAGATTTGTGTCATTATTATTGTTTTCAACAAAGTTTTTACGAATATTGTCATTTTCTGCAGAAAAGGCAATTGTCTGGTCAACAGCTGAATCATTGGAACTGCAATTTTTATCTGAAATGGTTTCATGGATACCCAATTCATTTTCACATAACCTGATGCGTCGCATGGCATTTTCAATTTCTGTTGTAAGGGAAAAAAAAATGTGGTTAATGTCGTCATCGAACAAATGTTGTTTTGCTTCAAAAGCATCTTTAGCACTTTGAAACGGACAAACAAGTTGACTTTCATCTGTATGAGGCAAAAGTAACAAAAGTAAACTATAGAAGTAGTCCTCACTACCAATTGGGAATTGAGCATATCGGATGACACTAAATCTTCTTTTTTTCCGTAACCAAACATCGAAAGTTCGACAATGAATTCTTTCATTTCTATTATTTGTGGTAACATTGCTTGTAGGAGTTGGAATTTTTTGGTACCAAGATGCAAATCTGTAAAAAGACAAATTTTCTAAAGAGTAAGGTCGGTCCTGATAGTAATCTAAAATGTTTGTGCAAAAAATATCTGTGCTATTATCTGCAAGGTTTTCTATGTCTTTTGATGGCTTTAGTATCTTAAATCTTTTATCTGGGTGACGCGTATTTAAGTATACAACAGTTCTAGTAGAATGCAGTAAGTGTAAGTTACCCATTCTGTATGCAGCCTCTTGACTACTCATTCTTCTGTGTTTAAGAACACATAAACCAATCTTAAGTAATTTCACATATTTAGGGATACTTGGGTCTTGTCTGAAAACTGATGTGATCAATTCACCCAATGCATTTTTCAAATCATCTGGCTCAGACTTGCATAAATATGCACAAACATAATATGCAGCTCCTTCAGCATTTTGGATCAATTGAATATCCATATTGGCACGCCAGTGCTTTAATATTGTAGGGTTGTAATCATTTATGAAAATACTATTGTGATTTCTTTTTGACAAATAAAATTTTCCTTTATTTTTTGAAGACGGATGCAAATGAGTCACAATTCTCGTTTTCGAACATGGTTGTTTAGGAAAACCAAAACGACAACTGGCAGAACGTTTACAGCAATATGGAGAATGATGATGCTTTTGTAAACGATTTACTAATTCATACAGTTCTGGATCATCAATTTCATCTGGAATATTTGAAGAAATAGTTTTATTGATATACGAAATGATAGAGGGACAAGTATGTTCATCTATGGTGTGTGGTAGATCTGCAACCCACAAAAACATATGTATGTGGGGACTTCCTCTGTTTTGGAATTCAATTCTAGCAAAATAATCATTTACTTTCCCAAGAGGTTGCGAGTTTCCATGAATGACATGCTTCATTAGAGCTCTGAAACGCCGGTCAAAGTGGGTTGCAGTTAATAAAGGATCATTTCGCATGGAAGAAAAAAACGAACGACCAAAGGCATCTTTGAAATTAATATCTTCTAAATTCATACCCAATTCTGGCCAGTGTAGATCATCAGCTGATAAGGTCATGAATAAAGATGGAGGGCCTAAACTGCGAAACGTTGCTAACAAATCGTACAGCATATTTCTGAAATATGCCACAGTACCTTTTATATTCTTCATGAACATGTAAGAATTTTCCAAAAGGTCACAATTCTGATCAATATTTTTTACATTTCCAGCTGTAACTGGAGTTTGATTTTCATTTCCACAAGATGCAACCTTTTTTCTTATTTTCATATGGATACTTACTTCTCTTTTCAGCAAAAATACATCATAAGAAACAGCAGTGTGTAACAAGTATGTCCTGTCTTTACGAAAAATACCAGTTTTATCATATAAGCGAACTCGAAAGTACATACTTGGTGTTAACTTATATGGGCGTTCATGCTTAAACCCATTGTTTCCATGTGGAAATAGCCATGGAAACGCCTTTTCTTCTCCACAAGTTAATTCTAAAATGTTTACAGGTTCATTTGTGTTCTTGTTAACTTGCAAAATTTGCATATGATTAGCATCATTTACTTCAAGACTGCAGGTTCCAGAATCTCCAACAGGAACTAATACACTTTCTTCCAACTCATTTTCTAAAAGGATACTTGTACACTCGTTATTAGTTTGAGTGTGGGAATCTATATCCTGTAAATTGTCTTTGAACTTAATATCAGAATACAAGGGATTATTTATTTTCAACCATTTCAGAGCATTCCTGATTGTTGAAACAGACACTTGTTGGCCTCTTATTTCACATGGTTTTCCGGTCTCTTTATTAAAGTGTATTACCATATGGGAACAACTGTGAGAGGGTGGTGGCAACTGTGTCATTGTTTCCTGCAAGTCTGTAGGTAGGTTTAAAACCAATCCCTTTTCAGCGTACTGACCCCCTGGCAATATAATTACTGTCATAAATATGTTTATTTTAGAAATAAGTTTTTTCTCTAAGGACGACAAACTAGTCAATGGAAACGGAATATCACCAATAAATAGCATATTTCCATGTACAGAAATAGCTGGGACATTATTTGTTTTTAATTGATTATGGCAAGATCGACAAAGACTGCAGTTTTCAGAGATATTTAAACAGTTTGCAACATCATTCAATTTTGTCAAATGCACAACTTGATCTGCAAACAGAAATCTGTTACAACTCGCACAGCTTTCAACTGGACACAAACGAATATCTTTTTCATAAGAAGAAATATGACCATCAGTACTTTCGTAATCCAAAAATGTCAAATTTACCGATGTTGATACATTACAAGTATAACCTACATCAAGCATATCAAAGTTCCAAAATATGTCTGTCCTATCAGTGTCATTTGCATTGCAAACAGAAATATTTTGCAGCTTCCCTCTTTTTTTAATATGTTTACGCTTTTTAGAATTATGACTAGAAGAGTAGTATGTGTGGTCTAGACGCTGTGTCTTTGCTTGAACAAAAATTTGATTATTTGTTTCACTTTCGACTGTACATGTTTCTGGAATGACTTGATTACAAGTTTCTAGCTTACGCCTTAGACGCCGTGTCTTTGCTTGAAAAAAAAATTGATTATTTGTTTCACTTTCGACTACAGACACGCTATTATTTGGTGTAGATGTTTCTGGAATGACTTGATTACAAGTTTCTAGCTTACGCCTTTTAGATTCTACTACCCTAACTTGTTCTGCATTTTCCGTAAAAGTAATTGGTGTCAGTTCATAGAGATAACCGCTGTAATTTTCAAAAATGTATAACACAAGTTCATCAAACGAGTCAAACAAAAGCAAAACAGCTGCACCCTGCTCATGATATAAACCGTTATTACCTCGTTCATGAGAATCAAAAATGGCAAATTGGTTTGAATCAGTATCTAAATAAAGAGAGACTGTTAAATCATTGACAGTAAGTAAGTGATAATTAGAAAGTACAACAGCTTGACTCAGTGATTCATAAAAGCACATCTGACCAGCATTGTCATTTACTGCAGCATCAATTGGACCATAAAATGTATCCAGCATATAATTAACTTGAAAATCACGATTTCTCAAAGTCATATAAGTTGGTAAATGGTTGTGTCCAAGATAACCGACATGGTTAGTTTGTTCAACAATATTTGTATACAGTTCCGTGCCCTCATGCAAAACTTGGTCAATCGACAACGCATTTGGTCGAGATTCAATCGAAACATTGTATAAACCACCATTTAATATGGTCATTAAAGAAACTAACGCAATAGCAGTGCATTGCATTCCATTATACGGCTGAAATATATCACATCCTTGATGGAAATTTCCTAGAAGACCTCTTACCATTTTAGCTGTTGTTTTGTACTGCGCAGAAATAGATGGCCGACACGCTTGTAATTTGATACTTCCAGCCTCTATTTGGTTCTTCCAGCCTCGCTTTCGTTCCATAAAAAAGTGCGAAATGTATTGCTATTTTATAATGAAAAAAAAAAGATTAATCAGACTCTAATCAAGTTTTTCAAATATATAATAAATATTTCTTATAATCCGAAATGACAAATAAAATTAAATGTTCCGCTATTTATTATAAATTAGCAAAACTGTAAAACAAAACTTTGGTTCGGACAGACCATGGTCCGTAATTACCGATGAAGGTTTGTTTATACTAAATATTGTATGAATTTAATACACTTTCAAATATTGAATAATTAATGTTTTTGCTATCTTTGTATCAAATTAATACATGGCAGTTTATAATTATATTGAATACGACAATATTTACACGAAAATGTAAATAATAATACGATGTTGCATTTTCGCTACGTTTATAAAATTACCTAATCAATAAAATTTAGTGTGGTCTACCAACCTACTGACTAGTCATTTTAATTTGAATATTTTAAATTAAAACAAAAAGGGCAACGGTCATAAACTTGCTAAACTTTTATAGTTTAAGTTAATAAAAAAATATAAAAGCATTTGTTAAACGAAATTAACCAATTGAGCCAGTAAAGTTATAAAAATATAGTTTAAGCTAAAATACTGTTTGGGCAATAAATTAGCCTCCTTCGCCCATAGGCATATAACATACGCTCTACAAATAAGAGTGCCCGCCTCATGGCGGGCACTAATAACACATGTATTACTATGTCTGTGCAGTTCCGACATTCTGTCCAGCTCCGCCCTCTGTTGTTCATGGATCAAGTTCCCTCAAACAATGACCATGTTTAGAGTTGTTTGTGCGAAAGCGCTTGCTTTCTGGTACAGGTGTAAATATCAGTTGAACCAGGGAGTAAGTACACACACACGCAGGCACACACACACACATATAATAATGCACATGTGCCGATTAAAATTATAAGTTCTTAAAATACCCGTGACTGAATATGCGTGTGATGACTGAATATGCGTGTGACTAAATATGCGTGTGATGACTGAATATGTGTGTGACTGAATATGCGTGTGATGACTGAATATGTGTGTGACTGAATATGCGTGTGATGCGTGTGATGCATAAAATGAATTAGGAGTTGGTATGGCCTGGCTTGTTAAATCCGTTTAAATTGTGTCTATAGATTCCCAAAATATACTGACGGTCAATGGAAACGCACCAGTAATTTATAATAATAAACACATATCTTGAATTGCATGTTGTTTAACGGCTCATAAACACAGTATAGGTTATTAAGAGCCGCCCCAGAGAGAGGGGAAGGATTCAGGATCCTGCCCTACTCTTATTATCGAATAGATTCCTATGGTTCTTTAACGTGCTCGGAGGATAGACCGATACACGGGACCGCCCGGTTTACGTCCCCATCCGACGGACGAGGAAAGTGTATTGCCCAAGAACACACCGACGAACTCAGTGGCACCACGGATGATTGAACCCGGTGCCTCCGGTTACAAATCCGCCGCGCTACCGACTGCGCCACGCCAGCCCTCTACACATATCTTGAAACTGAAATTGAAGGATATGAATTGCAGAACATTCCTAAACGGTGTATAGTGTTCAATTAAAGTTACACGGGTAGAAAAAAAGTCACATATTTTAATACCGGGTTTTGCCGTTCTTTATTTATATAACGACGTTATTTCAGCAAGATCACATCACTTGTAACTCTAGATGAGTGTGGCATGGCACCATATATATACTGAAAGGAAAAAGAAACGCAATCGGGAATTGTATATACTGCACACTTAATTCCACATAATATTCCAAAGAGAAATCTTAAGATATTTTTTTTAAAAAAAAAATCAGTTAGAGAAAGGACACAACTGTGATGTTGTAGACGTTTTAATCATGGTACATTTTGTAACAACACATTTATAAATGTTGAAGTTCCTCTTTGAGAAATTGAGCCATTTCGGTACTGTATTTAACGTAACGAGTTTTCAAGGTTTTGCATCATAAGTTTGTTCACACGCGTACTCTGTCAATAAGGAAACTTTGTTTCGTGTTATTTTAGTATTTTTTTCCGAAGGGAAAGGTCTTACGTAGCCATGTACCATTCGATTAACAGCAGCATATTGTACATACAATATATAGCGCAAATTCCCGAGTTGCGTTTCTTTTTCATTTCAATATATATACCATGTTTAGGAATTTTGAGAAAGTCAGTTTTTGCAATTCATAGTTAATATCCTTCAATTTCAAAATATGCGCTTATTATTATAAATTACTTTAGCAATACAATTTAACACCTATATAATATACTGGTGCGTTTTCATTGTAAGTCGTCTGAAGGTAGAAACGGTGTACATTATCATGGATATACATACTCTGGATTCGAAACAATGAACGTTTATTTAAAATCCAAGACCAGTAGCCGAATCTACACAATAATGCCATTTCAAACAATTCATAATTTTCAACATATTGCCGTAAATAAAGGAGGAGTTTGATTTAAAAAAGCGTACACATATGACATTTTAAAAAATGAATGCGTCCTATTTGCGATATAACTGGTATGTACCTCTTGCATACCGTAGACTAATCGGGGAACCAACTGGTACCCTGTTGTATACCGCAGAGTAATCAGGGAACCAGCTTATTTCGCCATCTATAATAGGCAAGGGGCGTATAGGTTTACCACCACTAATTACATGTAAACCTTCGAGGTGTAGTCGAATGTATAATAAAAAGTAATCCCTTCTTTTTTGATGGAAATGGGCATTATAAGTAGGGGAAAACTGCCCATTTCTATTCGATTTTATGGTTGTATGTATAAGAAGCGTATTCACAGGTTTTACTGGATCACTGATGAACATTTTCGAAATTTCGACTCTATGCTTATACTTTGTGAACAATGAAAACAGTCAATCAATGAAAACAGTTGTACCATTGACCCGTTTAGTAAACAAACAAGAACTTTCTTACAAGTCTTGTGACCCCACCTTTTCTGGTGATTTTTTAAGAGGAAAATTAGTTTTCTATATGAACATTACACTGCTGCATTATCCATACTTGAGTTGAATTTGCAGCAAATCATTACTATGTGACACTTAAACATTGGTGTCTATGGGGAAAATTATTAGTGGTTTCACACCTATAGGCAGTTTCGGATCCAGAGTATGTAGGCTCTATGACATTATGTTGCAAAATCGGCTGTTGTTGGCGGGATAGCTACTTTAAAGGGACACACGGCAATTTTGAAGTTTCATCAAACATTTTGCGTGTGTGTAGTTTTAAGAATTATAGGCCCTTCACCTTTTAACCAGTATAACGTCCCAGGCTAAAGGTATAGATACACCAGAGTCTGGACTGTTTGAAGGTATAGTTACAACAGAGTCTGGACTGTTTGAAGGTATAGATACACCAGAGTCTGGACTGTTTGAAGGTATAGATACACCAGAGTCTGGACTGTTTGAAGGTATAGATACACCAGAGTATGGACTGTTTGAAGGTATAGATACACCAGAGTCTGGACTGTTTGAAGGTATAGATACACCAGAGTCTGGACTGTTTGTATTAAACATTACAATAAGCATTTCGATTTATATATCCTGTAACATTCTGACTTTAAACCTGCTTCATATAATTAAATAGGGTTTTCAGTTTTTGTTTTTCTTCGTTATTCTACCAATTCTACCGTATGTTTAAATATATTGTGGTGCAATATATTCAACATTTAGTAATATGCAAAAACATCTTTTTTCTTTTTCTTTTTTTAATAAATCAGATTTAAATATATTATTGGTGCACTATAATAATCAACAATTAGTTATAATACAAAAAAAACAATTTGCTTTACATTTTTCTTATAATTAATAGTATTGATAAAACCAGGGACTGTAGATCGACGTATACTAATAAAGTCTTGATAAAACAAGTTATAAAAAAAAACTAACGGGACTCCGCGAGTTTTTTTAAAAAAAATCAAGATTGCCTTGTGTCCCTTAAAACAGGGTACATGTAATTCGTATACCAAAAGCTTTACGATGCATGGCTGGATTTATATTGCAAACTATTGAATACTTCACTAATAGATAATTTCATAAAACGTTCACGGTTTTACATCATTAAAGGGTCACACGGTAGTGTTGATTTTTGAAAAACTCACGGCGTTCCATTAGTTTTTCTTTATAACCTGCATTTGTTCAATCATTAATATTATTTATAAGAACAGTTGTAAGCAAATTGTTTTTGTATTTTATTATTTGCTGATTATATTGCACCAATAGTATATTAAACCTACGGTAGAACAAGATGAAAATAAGGGAACTCAAAACGTTATTTAATTATGTGCAAGCATGTTTAAAGTCTCAATGTTTGTTAAATATTTCAAGATTGCCCTTTAAGTGTGTCTCTTTAACATCCATTTCAGTTTACGCTATCTCCACACATGATAGCCCATTCCTTATGCTTGACCTAAATTGTAAGTACGGGCGCATGCTTTTGCATGGTCTATCAAGCGAAACATCAAATTTGAAATTTTAAAAAATATTTTTTTAAATAGACAGTGTTATTTTTTTCTATTATTTTCAAAAACACGTTGCATACGTTTTAATAATTATATCGTTCACAGTATAGAGCACCATATGAATTACTACTTATGATGTATACACCTAAACTCACCGAGTCTTTGAACCAAACCATTTTCATTAATAATAATGTCTTGATTTTATTGCAGGTTCAACTTTTATTTATAAAAAAATCAAAGCACATTATTATGGTTTTATTTATATTTGGAAAGACATCAGATTGCTTAGGCTCCCTTTAATTCAAAACATATCGACGATTTTCTAAAACTTAGTACACTTGTGTTGCATTAAATTTATAGACCACGGTCTACGGATAAGAGCTCACGTAGACCATTTATACAAATAATGATTTTGTTTTATTTGTATTGTGTTTTACGTCATTTTCGACACATATAAGGTTATATATATGACGGTCGATTTTTTTGTGTGGAGGCAGACTACCCACTTTTCCTTGGTAGAACCAGTACTGTACACCTCCCGCCATCCGTAAAAATCGAACCTTCCTTACTTACAAGTCGAGCTCACAGTGGGATTCGAACCCGCAGTGGTGATAGGCGAATGTTTACAACGCAACGTCGGTAACCATTCGGCCACGGAGAAGCTTTACAAATAATGCACAACTCAACACTGTCATACATTCAAGTATCTTCATGACGCGACGTTTCGCTCACATGCCAAATTATCGGAACCAATCAGATTGGAGATCGTGGCATTTATTATATACTATTTAATACCGCAATGAACCAACTTCTCTTAACACTCACCCTTCTCACAGGAGTAACACGACAACAACACGTACGTTATAAATGTATATTTATTATTTGTTGGTATAAGCCATTGGACGACCGACTGACTGACCTTATTAACATTAATTAATAACAAACACTTCACCTTTAACTCATAATACGATACATAAGAAACAACACCTATAAAATATAAAACCTCTCATCACAGACTTGCGACAGTCTATTTATTGTCACATATGCCAAACATACGCGAACTATACAGTACATATAAAGCAAACGCAATGCTTGCCGACTACTGAATGAGCAAAGGAGATACGATTTTATATCTACTATTTTAGCTTACAACCAACCCAGTATTTTCCATTATATAATACACTTTCCTTCGACTGAATTACTTAAGCAACTTTCAATGGTGATAAATTAAACATAAACTGCATTAAAGATATGTTATTATTTCTAAGATTTACTGCACCAGCTCCACCAATCACGTCGTACTTTAAACAGAGCACCATCAATGTGATACCGAGCCATCCGCGAAAATCCCACGTATGGGAAACATGTATCCGATAACATTTTTATTCAAGGTATCACTCAGGATAAGATCTCGGACTTGACCTTTAACTATCAAAAGCACTGAGGATAAGATCTCGGACTTGACCTTTATCTATCAAAAGTACAAACGTTTCAATAATCAATGAAACCAATACAGCCCGGACAGCATCAATATCCTGAAATGTCTTTAACCTTCATTGATAACCTTCATTGATAATTGTTACCGGCTGGTACTTCAATATAAAATCTGAATTTGCGTCACTGCAATCTCTGCCAAAACACTCCTGTTCTGCAACGCAATATCGAAAGGAAATATCTGAAACAAATAGTATTCATTATGTATTGTGTATTATACTACATACAAACACTTATATGCATTCACCATTTTTAAAATGATATCAATACTACACTGAACGACTTTAAAAATGCAACAGGGAAATAAATTAAGATAATTGACACATTTCAATAGAACTTAAATTTTAATTTCATCTATTCTATTTAACCATATCTACAGTTGAATTGCTGAAATTTCATTCAAATTGATCAACAATAAACTTGTTAAATTCAAAATATAACAATACTACCCACAAAAGCGAGTCACAATATCCACCATTAGCGGCAAGCCTGACATTGGGATATACCGCGTATTAGTTTTGTGACTTTTGCTTTGAGGGCTCGTACTGTTATGCTCATATTATATTTGCGAAACCAAATGCCATTTTTGGAATTTACATTCTTCTAAAACTAGCAAAAGCTCAAACGTAAACATAAAGTCAATGCGGTGGAATAAAAATATGGAAAGCCTCGGCTGCCTTCTGTTGGCCTTTTGCATTTTGTGCAGTACGCGTCCTAAGTTGTCCTGTACATTTTCTAAGTTGCTATGTGCATTTAGTAAGTTGTTATGTGCATTTAGTAATTCGTTATGTGCATTTTCTAGGTTGTCATGTGCATTTTCTAAGTTGTTATGTGCATTTCGTAAGTTGTTATGTGCATTTTCCAAGTTGTTAAGTACATTTAGTAAGTTGTTATGTGCATTTCGTAGGTTGTTATGTGCATATTCTAAGTTGTCTTGTGCATTTTCTAAGTTGTTATGTGCATTTCGTAAGTTGTTATGTGCATTTTCCAAGTTGTTAAGTACATTTAGTAAGTTGTTATGTGCATTTCGTAGGTTGTTATGTGCATATTCTAAGTTGTCTTGTGCATTTTCTAAGTTGTTATGTGCGTTTCATAAGTTGTTATGTACATTTAGTAAGTTGTTATGTGCATTTTGTAGGTTGTTATGTGCATATTCTAAGTTGTCTTGTGCATTTTCTAAGTTGTTATGTGCATTTCGTAAGTTGTTATGTGCATTTCGTAGGTTGTTATGTGCATATTCTAAGTTGTCTTGTGCATTTTCTAAGTTGTTTTGTGAATTTTCTAAGTTGTTATGTGCGTTTTCTAAGTTGTCATGTGCATTTCATAAGTTGTTATGTACATTTCGTAAGTTGTCTTGTGCAAACTACAAGTCGTCGTTAAGTAGGCTTTTTATCGGAATACGTTTTGAAGGAAACACCGGTAGAAATGGCGGCTCCAGGAGCGGACGCTATGCTCTGCCCGGATAAAAGAAATTGGGCTAGGTACATTATACAATAAATTCTTAGAACATAAAACTGATTTCAAAATATTTAAGGGATTGTCTGACGTCGAGTTAATAAATCTTGGTCTGAAAAAAAAAAAAAAATAAAAAAAATAACGTGTTATTTGTTTGTCTTTGTGTGTAGTCCTAAGGTTTATAGCCCTCCATCTTTTAACCAATAGGACGTCCTAAAGGTATAGGTTCAATAGAGTCTGGACTTCACGTGTTATTTGTTGAAAACAAACATATTTTAAATACTCTGGGACTTTTTTCAGGAAAACTTAAAATATGTTTGTTTTCAAAAAATAGCACGTTAATATTACTTTTATTTAAATATATTTTTCAATTGATTATTATCATTATTTGTTAGTTCCCACACTGATGGGTAGGGGCTACGTGAGGTCGTCTTCTCCCTCCTCCCTCCCCCATTTTTTCCTTCTCCCTCCCTTATCTCCCTTCTCCGCCCCCTTTTCTCTCTTCTCTCTCAGAGTACTGATAAACAAGGGACAACATCTATAAAAGTATCTATCGTGGAGACAGAACGTGTACGGCAGACAAGATAATGGTCAATTATGGATTTTGATAGGATATAGACTGTTTTACCCAAAACGACTCTCAAACTATGATAATTCATTTTATTTTTTTACAAACTTGCTATTTTAAAAACCTCACGCCCCTTTCTCTCCCGACTCCCGTCCTCTTGTCTTCCGACCCCATCCCTTGTCTCCCGGTCCCTCCCTTTATCTTCCGTACCCACGGCCACCTGTACCACACCTCCTGATACTGCCTATTGTGATCTATTGTTTTCAGACCAATATTTATTAACTCCACGTCAGACAATCCCTTACACATTTTGAAATCAATTTTCTGTTCTAAGAATTTATTGTATAATTTCCCTAACCCAATTTTGTTAAAGTATGCAGAGCATAGCGTTCGCACCTGGAGCCGCCATTTCTACCGGTGTTTCATTCAAAACCTATTCCGATAAAAAGTCTACTTAACGACGACTTGTAGTTTGCACAAGACAACTTACGAAATGCACATAACAACTTACTAAATGTACATAACAACTTACGAAACGCACATAACAACTTAGAAAATGCACATAACAACTTAGAAAATGCACAGAACACCTTAAACAATGCACATCACAACTTAAACAATGCACATCACAACTTAGGAAATGCACATAACAACTTAGTAAATGCACAAGACAACTTAGAAAATGCACATAACAACTTACGAAATGCACAGGACAACTTACTAAATGCACATAACAACTTACAAAATGCACAAGACAACTTAGAATATGCACATAACAACTTACGAAAAGCACATAACAACTTAGAAAATGCACATAACAACTTAGAAAATGCACATAACAACTTACGAAATGCACAGGACAATTTAGAAAATGCACATAACAACTTACAAAATGCACAAGACAACTTAGAATATGCACATAACAACTTACGAAAAGCACATAACGACTTAGAAAATGCACAGAACAACTTAAACAATGCACATAACAACTTAGGAAATGCACATAACAACTTAGGAAATGCACAGGACAACTTAGAAAATGCACATAACAACTTACAAAATGCACATAACGACTTACGAAATGCACAGGACAACTTAGAAAATGCACATAACAACTTACAATATGCACATAACAACTTACGAAATGCACAGGACAACTTAGAAAATGCACATAACAACTTAGAAAATGCACATAACAACTTACAAAATGCACAGGACAACTTAGAAAATGCACATAACGACTTACGAAATGCACAGGACAACTTAGAAAATGCACATAACAACTTACGAAAATCACAACTTAGAAAACGCACATAACAACTTAGAAAATGCACAAGACGACTTGCAAAATGCACATAACAACTTAGAAAATGCACAGGACAACTTAGAAAATGCACATGACAACATATAAAATGCACAGAACAACTTACTAAATGCACATAACAACTTAGAAAATGCACAGGACAACTTAGAAAATGCACACAACAACTTACGAAATGCACATAACAACTTACGAAATGCACATAACAACTTAGAAAATGCACAAAACGACTTACAAAGCGTACTGCACAAGATGCAAAAGGCCAACAGAAGGCAGCCGAGGCTTTCCATATAAAAACGTCACTGGAAAACACAACGTCACCATTATGACGCGATGTTCTTGCAAACATAAAGTCTACTTTTATGTTTGCAATTTATCATGTCGATCTGCATAATTCTGCCGAGAAACAGGGTGCCTGAGATCATAGGAATCGGACGTATTGTAAACACAGTAAAGTATCCCCATATGTATGTCCACGTTTGTATTTTAGAGACCGAGTACTGAATACTATTTAGCTCCGGACAAAAATTCTAAGTATAAAATTACAAAGGGCAATAACTCTAATTTGAATGATGACCTAAAACACCTAAGAGCCGGGATCTGCTAGATGAATGAAGGCCCGATTATCAAAATTAGACCTTTATTTACATTTTATGATTTTTTTGTACATATTTGGTTTTAAAAATACGTTTTATGAGTACTAACACTAAATAGTGTGTTGTGCGAGTACTGCGTACCAGGCTCGTGCGTACTGAATACCGCCTAAAACGCCCTGAATACTGCGTACCAAAAGGGGGGGGGGGGGGGTAAGGGGTGTTCAGCCTCAAAAATAGACAGGAATGAAACGTGAAATTTTCAATTTTCGTTTATGGAGGTTTTTTCACCGAACGGACGTCATAATTCGATACTACGGATGTTTTTCTATCTATCTGGGACATAACATTCCACTTACCATGTAATATAAGTACTTTTTCAGCAACTTTCGGTTATAATTGAAGAAATTGTTTGTGCCGAGATCCATGCGGTGACGTCATTCTCCGCAGTGAATCTTTTTTCTTTTAAATTAGCTAAATAATATACAGCGGCTGAATAATAATATTAAAACATTGCCATGTTTGACATTAAATTATAATGAATTACTTTACCAAACCGTTGTCTTTATTTTGACAGTTATTATTAGAACTATTAATTTTGAATTCTGTGCGGTCATCTGCGACGCTTGCTTGTTCTTAAACAATCAAGCGTTGAAGATAATCAAGACTGCATTCGGATGACGTCACAGCATGGAAGTCGGCACAAACAAAATCTTCACTCTAAAAACAAAAGTAGCTGAAAAACATACTTGTATTACATGGTTACTAAGTGGCAATAATGTTCTAGATTGTTAGAAAAACGTCTGTAGTATTGATTTTTGACGTGCGTTTGGTGGTAAAACTGTCGGAAACGGAATTGAAATTTTCGCGTTGCATTCCTGTCATAAAAATATATTTTAATATACTAGTAGTGGATAGTCAATGTGATTTATAACGCGTTTACAATATGTCCGATTCCTGTGCTGAGATTAAACCTTATCTCGGCAGTTTCGTTCGGATCCCGTCAGGTGCACTTCTTTTGATGACGTCAGCACCTCTTTTGATGAAGTCAGGGTATATTTGATGACGTCTGGGTAGTTTTGAACGGGAAAAAATGGCAAAAGGTAAATTAAATGATATTAAACGATCAGCATGATAAATAGAATATCATGTTAGTGCCTGATCGTATCCAGTTTATTAGGTTCGGCACGAAAAACATGAAGCCCGAGGCTTTTCTCAGCCTTGATGTTGATGCACCTGATAAACTGAATAGGATCAGGCACTTACATATATTCTCTATTTTAATTACGGGGGTGAATTGGTGGCTTGGGAACAAGGTACCGAATTGCCTATTTTAAATGGCACATCCTATGATTGAGATTTATCATGTTGATCTGCATAATTCTGCCGAGAAACAGGGTGCCCGAGATAAAACTTTATCTTGGCAGTTACGTTCTTATCCCGCCAGGTGCACTTCTTTTGATGACGTCAGTACCTCTTTTGATGACGTCAGGGTATATTTGATGACGTCTGGGTATTTTTGAACGAAAAAAAATGGAAAAAAGGTAAATTAAATGATTTTAAACGATCAACATGATAAAAAGAATATTTGTCTGTTAGTGCCTGATCGTATCCAGTTTATCAGGTATGGCACGAAAAAAATGAAGCTCTTGGCACAGCTTCGGACTTCATTTTTTTTCTCAGCCTCACCTGATCAAGCAATAACATGATATTCTCTATATATATATTAACGTCATACGTTTTTTATTTTGTAAATCAATGAATAAAAATGGATCTAAATAAAGAGTGATATTTAACAAAAATACACAAGTTTTTACTCATATGACTAACAGTTATCTCGGGCCAATAACACAAAGAGGCACACCTCCCCAGTTAATAACCTCTAATTATTAACTCGAGGTACTGGTAGGTATGCCTCTATGATATTGGCCCTTCATGGCCATATGAGGCCCTCGAGCTTAAAGAGGTACACTTACCCAGTTCATTATCTCAATCTCTATGCGTAGTGCGGCCGATTTGTAACCATAGGCCCCGGGTTCAATCCTCCGTGTGTCACTGAGTTTCGTCGGTGTGTTCTTGGGCAAGACACTTTCCCTTAGCCTCGTCCGTCGGATGGGGAAGTAAACCGGGCGGTCCTGTGTATCGGTCTATCCTTCGACCACGTTAAAGAACCATAGGAATCTATTCGATAAAAAGAGTAGGGCACGGTTCCCGGATTCCTATGTATCCTTCCCCTCTCTCTGGGACAGCTCTAAATAACCTATACTGTGTTGATGAGCCGTTATACAACATTCAATTCAATCTCTGCTTCTTCGATTGTTTACGCGGATAGACTTTCATATCTTCCGCGTCGACAGAAGTGTATATGAACCTGATGTATTTTGGATACGACAGGTAAGTACGCACACTGTTTGTAATTAAAGACACGACTGGCCGTATGGGTCACTTATCGGCTATTATCGATCCCTTTTGCGTAGATAAGCCGTAAATACCGAAATACCTGAAAATCGATATTTTTGACCCGTCTATCTACAGTCCCGTCTGTCTACAGTCCCTGGATACGATAAACAGTGACCACTTACAATAGGCGTGCAATGACTTACAATAGGAAATGGAAGGTAACTGAATGTTATCGTTATGTACAGTTATGCCTACTATTTTGTTTGTTTATTTGGCATTATCCCGTTTAAGTACCACCTGGTGCTTTTAAGCACCACCTGGGGCTATTAGTTCTCACGTATAATCCATGTAAACTGAAAAAGTCGGTGTCACTCAGGCGCTTGGTTTCTAAAAATAGATAAGTAGTTGTTAATTAAGCAAGAGGCACACAACGGGTATAAATACTACATAAACTAGTATTCATCCATTCCGTGAAAACTTACAATAAAACAATCACGGAATGAATGAAAACGTACATTTCAATTTGTTATAACTGCCGAATGTTTTTAGAATGTTATATTGTAGGCCAGAACTAATAACACCATGGTGCTATAACAGGAGTATGTATAGCGACGATGTTTAGTTTTCGCTCAAGATTACATACATAGAGGATATTTGTTGTTTTGTCGTGAATAACATATTTTATTTCATCTCGAAGTTAGAAAACTTTAACATATTTTATTTCATCGAGAAGTGAGAAAACTTTATATTTTCACGAATGCGAAGCATGAGTGAAAATATAAAAGTTTTCTAACTTCGAGATGAAATAAAATATGTCATTCACGACAAAACAACAATTTTTATTTTTATTTTATGATTTTACAAGCAATTATTTAACCAGTTTCAGTAGCTAAACCGTTTTACACACCTTGCTACACGCCCTGTTCACGATGACGTAACGAAACGTTACGTGACCACTTTTTTTTTGAAACCGTTAACGTCAAAGAAAGAAATTAAATAAACAGTGGATGTAACAGTATAACTCGTTGGAATATCTCGTGAGTCGTGTTACTGTGCATTTGTGTTGGTTGTACATTAAAAAGTAGTCCCGACAGCTACTGTGGAATAACACTCTATATTCCACAGTGATGAATAACACTTTTATTTCACTGATAAAATACAGTATTTCATTGCTTATCATAAAATAAAATGTGTTATTTATTTGCTACTAGGGGAAGATACCCCGGGAAGAGGGTTTTCTTCGGGGGCTTCAATGCTACAAATAAAAATGGGGCATGGATATGTTTTGGGGGTAAGTGTCTTAAAATGTCAATTCAAGGCAAAGTAACGTTCTTTAGAATGTTATAGACTTGTATACATGGTATAGGCCAGAACTAATAACACCATGGTGCTATAACAGGAGTATATATTAGGCGACGATATTTAGTTTTCGCTCTTACATACAGTGTTATTTATTTGCTTCTAGGGGAAGATACCCCGGGAAGAGGGTTTTCTTCGGGGGCTTCAATGTTAAAAATAAAATGGGGCTTGGACATGTTTGGTGGGTAAGTGTCTTAAAATGTCAATTCAAGGCAAAGTTACGGTCTTTAGAATGTGATATTAACATTATGTTAATTATATTATATACTATTTATGTGTAAAAATCAAAATTATCTTGCATTTTTCTGGTCTATAAAACACTGGTTAGTAGATTCATTGAAAAAATGTGGGGTTGGCTGAGTCTTTGAATCATAACTTCTATTTTATCTGTGTTTTCTTCCATCTTTTGGTCAAAATGCAGCATTTAATCACAAGTTTGCATGAAAATGTGTTCATTAACAGGTTTAAGGGATATTTTGTTCACAATTGTTTTTGGAATTTATGAAAATGCCCGTTTCTTCATAAAAAATGAAAAAGTTCATACATGAGTGATTCTGAACTCTGAACCTCAAATGATATTGCATGTTTGGTTTGGTGCACTGTAGACCATGTCTGAAAACTTTCTTTGATCAAAATATATTAAACGGTTCAATTATTATGGCACTTTTTCTATCAGTTTAACGCGTCTAAAATCCCTCTATTTATATAGGGTAGAAGACGGTCTGAAATCATGAATTTAACCGAATAAATATGAAAGATCTATGTGAAAGTGCTTCATCACTCAATTCGATTAACCTTATTGGTCAGCTGGATATGTTTGCTTTTTTTTTTTGGAGGAAAGACGCCTCTAGTGCAGTTTATGCATTTTTAGCTCTACTGGCCGAAGGCCAGCAGAGCTTATGGGATGGCGAGTTGTCCGTCGTCCGTCCGTCCGGCCGTCCGGCCGTCCGTCGTCCGTCGTTAACTTTTGTCTTGTTACCACCATAGGGCCTTCATTTTTCATCCGATATTTACCAAACTTTAACAAGTTGTTAATATCAATGAAAGCTGGGACAAGTTCGAAAACCAGCCAGATCGGAATAATTTCACCGGAGTTATGGCCCTTGTTTTGCTGAAAAATGCCATATTAAGCCTTGTGAACACTCTAGCACCTTCATTTATTATTTGATCTTTATCAAACTTGCACAGATTGTTAATATCAATGAAGGCTCGAACATGTTCGAAAACCAGCCATATCGGATCTGTAACACCGGAGTTATGGCCCTTGATTTTTCTGAAAATTGCTATTTTCTGCCTTGTGAACGCTCTAGCACCTTCATTTATTATTTGATTGTTACCAAACTTGCACAGATTGTTAATACCACTTATAGCTTGGACAAGTTCGAAAATCGGCTGAATTGGGTCAGTAACACTGGAGTTATGGCCCTTATTTTTCTGAAAAATGGCATTTTCTGCCTTGTGAACACTCTAGCACCTTCATTTATTATTTGATCTTTACCAAACTTCCTCAGATTGTTAATATCAATGAAAGCTCGAACAAGTTCGAAAAGCAGCTAAATCAGATCAGTAACACTGAAGTTATGGCCCTTTTTTCCCCCTGAAAAATGCTATTTTCTGCCTTGTGAACACTCTAGGGCCTCAATATTCATCGGATCTTTACTTAACTTTGCCAGTGTCTTTATATCAATGAAAGCTTGAACAAGTTCGAAAACCGGCAAGATCGGAATAATTTCAACGGAGTTATGACCCTTGTTTTGCTGAAAATGCCATATTAAGCCTTAGTTGGCGAGTTGTCCGTCGTCCGTCCGTCCGGCCGTCCGGCCGTCCGTCGTTAACTTTTGTCTTGTTACCACAATAGGGCCTTCATTTTTCATTCGATCTTTACCAAACTTTAACAGGTTGTTAATATCAATGAAAGCTCGGACAAGTTTGAAAACCAGCCAGATCGGAATAATTTCACCGGAGTTATGGCCCTTGTTTTGCTGAAAAATGCCATATTAAGCCTTGTGAACACTCTAGCACCTTCATTTATTATTTGATCTTTACCAAACTTGCACAGGTTGTTAATATCAATGAAAGCTCGGACAACTTCGAAAACCAGCCAAATCAGATCAGTAACACCTGAGTTATGGCCCTTGTTTTTTCTGAAAATTGCTATTTTCTGCCTTGTGAACGCTCTAGCACCTTCATTTATTATTTGATCTTTACCAAACTTGCATTGATTGTTAATATCAATAAAAGCTCGGACAAGTTCGAAAACCAGCCAAATCGGATCAGTTACACCAGAGTTATGGACCTTGTTTTTTCTGAAAATTGCTATTTTCTGCCTTGTGAACGCTCTAGCACCTTCATTTATTATTTGATCTTTACTAAACTTGCATGGATTGTTAATATCAATGAAAGCTCGTACAAGTTCGAAAACCAGCCAAATCGGATTAGTAACACCAGAGTTATGGCCCTTGTTTTTTCTGAAAATTACTATTTTCTGCCTTGTGAACGCTCTAGCACCTTCTTTTATTATTTGAACGTTACCAAACTTGCACAGATTGGTAATACCAATTATAGCTTGAACAAGTTCGAAAATCAGCTGAATTGGGTCAGTAACACTAGAGTTATGGCCCATTTTCTGCCTTGTGAACACGCTAGCACCTTCATTAATTATTTGATCTTTACTAAACTTGCATAGATTGTTAATATCATTGAAAGCTCGGACAAGTTCGAAAACCAGCCAGATCGGAATAATTTCACTGGAGTTATGGCCCTTGTTTTTTCTGAAAATTTCTGTTTTCTGCCTTGTGAACGCTCTAGCACCTTCATTTATTATTTGATCGTTACCAAACTTGCACAGATTGTTAATACCAATTATAGCTTGAACAAGTTCGAAAATCAGCTGAATTGGGTCAGTAACACCAGAGTTATGGCCCTTGTTTTTTCTGAAAAATTGCATTTTCTGCCTTGTGAACACTCTAGCACCTTCATTTATTATTTGATCTTTACCAAACTTGCACAGATTGTTAATTTCAATGAAAGCTCGAACAAGTTTGAAAACCAGCTAAATCGGATCATTAACACCGGAGTTATGGCCCTTGTTTTTTCTGGAAAATGCTATTCTCTGCCTTGTGAACAATCTAGGGCCTTCAATATTAATCAAATCTTTACTTAACTTTGCCAGTGTCTTTATATCAATGAAAGCTCGAACAAGTTCAAAAACCGGCAAGATCGAAATAATTTCAATGGAGTTATGGCCCTTGTTTTGCTGAAAAATGCCATATTAAGCCTTGTGAACACTCTAGGACCTTCATTTATTATTTGATCTTTACCAAACTTGCACAGATTGTTAATATCAATGAAAGCTCGGACAAGTTCGAAAACCAGTCACAGAGGAGTTATGGCTCTTGATTTAGTTAAAAATGCTAAATTTTGCCTCGTTAATATGGTAGGGCCTTCATTTTTCATCTGATCGTTACCAAACTTTACCAGATTCTTTAGTTATGGCCCTTGATTTAGTTAAAAAGCTGTTTTTTGCTCGAAACTTTTAAGAAAACATAAATAGCAGTCACTCGCTTCATTGATATTATAAGAGCCATTTTGGCCAGTAGAGCGTCCACAGGCCCTCTTGGGCCTCTTGTTTTAATATTGCTATTATTGACTCAGTCAGCTTGATATTTTCTGTAAATACTTGAAACTGAGTATGAAAAAAAGAATTTGTGTCAACATTTTGAAATTTGAAACAGAACATGTTTTTGAGCAGTTTAACCAGAATGTATGTGATTTTGATTGAAATATGGGGGTGGCTGTGCTTTTTAGTATTCCTTGAGCAACTCAAGTGCCATCTCTTGTGTCTCTGTGTGGAATATTTTCAATAGGTAATGGATATGGAGGTTTGCTGACAATGAATAGACATTTTATGATTTTAAGGTACCGTATGAGGCTTAAATCTGAAAATGTGTCTACACCGAACTTTTGACTTGGTGCAAACAAAAAAGATGTCTTCCTTCATACCGAAAGCCTCAAAAACTTAAAATTATGTTCGCGATGATGGGTTTTACATTTTGAAGCTTAAATGTTCAGAAAGTTGTGGAAATCAGCATTTAGTTTTTGTTTTTCACTCAAAACTGTGCATACCCATCCCATTATTTTCATTATTCTTGATATAATCATCATGCAGTGGCATAAAACTACAAGTTCAAACAGTAATTGGTGTAATTAATACAGATACGGGTGTATTGGATTGCATTATATACTATTTACGAGTAAGTGTAAAAAGAAAAAGAGTACGATAATGGACTTTTGGAAACGGCCGAGCACGACATATACGAAATATTGCAGTCTCGGTTAGATTGAGACTGTTCATGAGCGGTAGTGAAATATGCTAGCTACCGCTCACGCCCTCTAGCCCCGGGTTGAGCAGAACTCAATATTCATAAAAATCAACAGTACAAAATTGTAACCATCCCGAAGATGGCAAGCATATGGCGGTGGATATAGCAATATTAATTTTGTATCTTTATTTCATCCCCTATATCCAGCGGCGTATGGTCCCAGGATCTAATAAAATTGTATGCCCCGAAGAGCGAAATAAACAAAAAGGAATTTAGTTGGGAGCAGCGGTTATGAAGCCTGCGTATCACAAGAAACAGCCAAAAGACTAAATTAAAAAGCAGACAACATATCATATGAGTGGTTAAACAATACCCAGAGCCTTTTATCGGCCGGAGTAGTGGAACTACCGAATCGAAAACAAAAGAAATTGAAAATGTACCACCGATCATTGAATATAAGTATCGGGCTCAGCGATCTTTGATCAGCGATCTCCAAAGATTAAATGAATTTAACAGTACTGATTGCATGCGCGGGGAGACGTTTAACTGCCGCCACACTGCACAGTCAGTTTTCTGGTTTATAAAACACTGGTTAGTTGATTAGTTGCTACAAAAATGTGAGGTTGGCTGAGTCTTTGAATCATAATTTCTATTTTATCTATGTTTTCTTCCATCTTTTGGTCAAAATGCAGCATTTAATCACTAGTTTGCATGAAAATATGTTCATTAGCAGGTTTAAGGGATAACATGATCCTTAAATGTTGGAATTTAAGAAAAGGCCTGTTTCTTCATAAAAAATGGAAAAAAATTATGCATGAGTGATTTGGAACTCTGATCCTCAAATTATATTGCATGTTTGGCTTGGTACACTGCAGACCATGTCTGAAAACTTTATTTGATCAAAATATATTAAACGGTTCAATTATGATGGCACTTTTTCTATTCAGTTTAACCCGTCCTGAAATCATGAATTGAGCCAAATTGGAATAACCTTATTCGTCCGATGGATGTGTTCCATAATTTATTTGAAGGAAAAACGCGTCTCTTTTAGGTCCATGTCTAATAAATAAAAACAGACTGTGATTGGTCAAAAAAAGTCTAAGAAATCAGAGACGAATGTTTATCAATGTGAAGTCATGGACTGGATAAAAGTAATGACTCAAATAAAACAACTTGAGAATTCAAACATAAATATGTTTTCTTCAAAATGGAACATTTAATACATATGTTTGTAGTTATTTTTTAGAATTATGACTGAAAAATGAAAGTAGGTACACGTTGGCATTTGGCGGAAAAAAACCCTGCAAAACTGAGGGGGTATTCATGAAATTAGTTATGAAAAAAGTTCCTTATTACATGGCACTTGGATGTAAGTTTCAGGCAAGTGGTGCCATATATGGCTACGAGATATAAGGGAATCAGGGTAACCCTAAATGCTATAATGGAGGCTTATGGGAAAATCAATGGTTGTCTGTGGCCTTATGTATCTTTTTCTTTTCAAAATTTTCGTACGCAGGTGAGTTACGCGCCTGGACCAAAGTAATAATTAGTGAGGTATTCGGGCTCGCAAGTATTAACCCTAATTCGGTCCTGGCCGGGATTAGACTAGTCCTCAATTTGTAGTTCCTTACGCCACTTTCTACATTTTATTTGTTATGAACCAGAACTAGGATTAAACGCGCTATCCCTGGGTTATTAAACTGATGCTTACCAGTATATTATGATGTCGTCTAATCAGGGACGAAGCTAACACATCAGAGT
>JAWPHD010021382.1:0-28455 GCA_037043455.1 Cyrtodaria siliqua | reverse complement strand
AATATAGAGTGTGTAGCTTTAAAGAAAGTCAAATTTACCACATTTAGTGAATATTTGATACTATCATTTATAATTGCATATTGATCAAAAATCTTAAAATTGCAACATGGACATTCTCGTCACTCCATCAATATCGGCATATTGCCACACAGAAGACATGATAATTAATTGGCACGTTTGCTAAGCTGGATATTGAAAATCCGATTCACATGTCATATGATTGTTATCATATTAAAATCCATATCTGATTTATGTTACCCGTGGTTAGAAGATCTCTTAATGTTTGTGTAAAAGTGTGTTACACAAAATACGTCTAATCTTAACAACTACCTCTTATTTCTATTAACAGTAGTAGAGTATAAAAGAATATTTGAAAATTTCGAGAGGTCCAAATCGGATTTAACACGCACGCACGCACGCACACACACACGCACGTACACACACACACACACACGCACGCACGCACACACACACACATACACACCGATATTTGAAGGGAAAGAAACTTTAGTAATAATAATAACAATAAATTGATGTTTGGAGGCATCGGCGTGCCTAGTTTTAATTATATTTATAACTGAACCCTACCTGCAGAAAAAAACAAGATCCGCGAATGAATTCCTTTTTAACACTGAGTTCTATATATGTATATAACACATTTAAAGCATATGTTGAAATAAATACCTGATAAGTGCTGTGCTTTTACCAGATCTCGTTCCTCAGTGGTGGTCAAGTCTTATAAATACTTGACAGTGTATCCTTTTTTCATGTTAAATGCTTCGTTTTAACTTCAAAATTATAATAAGTATAACGAGTATACACACAATACACTCACTTTTCACAAAATAATATATATGTATCACTTATCCCGCTTCCGATTTTGTCTAAGTTATGGATGGGCCACTTTAGTCAATGTAAATATATGTCAGAAATATATACAGGCGCATTACTTATCAACTATAACTGCGATCTTTGTTGATGGTATAAGGGTCATGTACAGTACGGGTCTTAGTTTTGTGGCTCGCCTGTTAACTGTCAAATAGCAACGGCCGCACGATCCGCTGATACCAATGGTCTTACAGAATGGGTTGGTTGCCTTGTTCAACAGGTTGGTTGCTCTGTACGAAATGTGCTTAAACGTTTGTTTTCCCTGCACGACAGTTTGGTTCCCCTGTTCGACAGTTTAGGTTCTGTACACGACAGTTTGGTTGACTACAGTTTGGATAACCCTGCATGACAGTTCGGTTGCCCTGTACGACAGTTTATGTGCCCTACACGGCCATTTAGTTGCCCCTGAATGACAGTTCGGTTGCCCTGTACGACAGTTTATGTGCTCTACACGGCAGTTTGGTTGCCCTGTTTGACTGTTCGGTTGCCCTGTACACAACAGTGTATGTGCCCTACATGGCAGTTTGTTTGCCCTGTTTGGTTGCCCCTGTTCGACAGTTGGGATGTTCTGCAATACAGTTTGGTTGCCCAGCTCGACAGTTCGGTTGCCCTGTACGACAGTTTATCTGCCCTACACGACAGTTTGGTTACCCTGTACGACAGTTTGGATGCCCTGCACGACCGTTTATTGGCCCTACACAGTAGTTTAGTTGCCTTGCACGACAGAGCGGTTGCCCTGCTCGAACGTTTGTAAAACTTAAACAATAGTCATATTGGTGGGCTATATATTATCCTATGTCCCCTTTGACTCTTCTCCAGATCTCTTCTTGTAAAATCTGATCTCACTTGACATATAATATGTTTATAAACGCATGTCTTCTTGAAGTTTAATGTAAACTGATACTTTAATAATATAAACTGTTACACAACACTTTGATTGCACGCTTTTGAAGTTAACTTTTCCGGGGGACGGTGAAGTGGAATGGGTGCATCTTCTTAAGACATTTAAATTAACGCGTCGAACTCCGGACCGAGAGGTCGTGGGTTCGATCCTCGCCGCGGCCACGTTATTTATCATTGAGCAAGATAATTAATCCACATTGCTTAGTACTGGTTCTACCCAGGAGGCCATCGAGAGTGATTAATCTAAGTTGCAATAACTTGTCTCGCAATCGATGTAAAATAAATATGTTTATACTAGTAGAGCGTTGTGTTTGCTCTGTTTGGTAGGTAGGTAGGCAGGTAGGTAGGTAGGTAGGTAGATAGGCAGGCAGGCAGGCAGGTAGGTAGGTAAGTAGGCAGGCAGGCAGGCAGGAGGTAGGTAGGTAGGTAACACAAATTGAAGACAGTAATAACATTATCAAACTAAAGACAAAACTATTCTTAAGATAGTAAGAAAAAGAAATGTTGGTCTATAATTGCTATAAACAGTTTTAGGTAGGACCCTTTTCAATGGGTAGGTAGGGAAACAGCAAACCGTCAGTTGTTTAGGGTCGGGCACAGGAACAAAAACTGCTGGTGCACCACAATATCAGTGTTCACATGAATGCTCGAAACATCAAAGCAGATAAGAGTCTACAGGTGTAACACGCCCATTGATTTTTGCATTGAGTTGCGTGTGAATTAAAATGTCATTCATATCTAGGCCCAAATTAAAAATGAATAACTTACATTCCCATCACAAATGACACACATTGGGGGTCATGTATCTTCTAAGAAAGATCTTGTCTCATGAATGAAAGCTCCCTTTAAAAACATAAACACTGAGATGCCAAACGTTTGTATTCATACACTCATTTCCATATAAGCAAAACAAATTAAAAACTAACAATTTTAACATGACAATGCTTGAAAAATGTAACAAATAGATCAACAATGTGATATAAAGTAAAACCTATACTCTTTATATTGTGAAAATGCCCTTTTTTTACAAAAAAAAAGAGATTAAATAAATACTGATTGCCATTATGCGATACCAAAGGAGGACACTTCCGTGCTACACCTCAACCTCCGCGCAGTGATATTGATTGTAGCCAATTTACTGTAACAGAAAGGGGAAGTAACCACTGCGGGGAGTTTGGCTACACCTGTATCAATTACCAGGAAGTGTAACTCGCGTTCACAATCCTGTAGGGAAACTACTAATGTAGGCGGAATCCGGGAACACACATATGTTTATAATGAAAATAACATTTTCAGTATATCGGAACTGTGACAGTTATGGTAAAAGACATAACGAAAACGGACATCTCTTATCGCATTACAGTCATGTAATTATACAAGCACTAAATAATGTAATTTAAAAGGAAAATGGTAATCTTTATGTAGTTACCAGCATTAAATGAGCTCGATTTATTAATCCAGTATCATTTTGACGTTACATAATATTGCATATAATTAAATAATATTAATAAATAGTAATACTTAGTTGCATATGAATATTATGTATAGACAAATCATGATAGACAAAATCAAGATTGCCATGTGGACACAAATAGACCAGATTAATGGCAAACCATGGTATTGTTATTGGAATAAGAGAAAAAAAAGAGAGAAAAAGATTTATAATGTAGATAAGATTGGTGTTACTATACTTTTCGTAGAGATAATTGGGAAACAGACGGGATGATGTATCGTTTGAATAACATTGATGAATTGGAATGTATAGCCCATTTCATCGGTACTTCGGAAATCTCCGAACAATGTTCGCAATTTCAGTCACATGACTTCAAGAACTAATCAGATTCTGGCAGTCACAAAAGTATCAACAATCACAAATTAGGTAACCACTCTCATTTTTTTATATTGTGTTAAAGGGACACACGGCAATCTTGATTTTTTAAAAACTCACGGCGTCCCGCTAATTTGTCTGCATAACTTGCATTTGTTCAATCATTAATTATTAATTATAAGAATAGTTTTAAACAATTTGTGGTTGCATTTTATTACTTTTTGATATTATTGCACCAATAATATATTAAAATGTATAGTATAACAGGACGAAATAGTGAATACTTATAAAAATGATTTATTTAAATTTACCCAGGGTAAAAGTAAAACTGATACTGGATATATAAATCGAGACACTTCAAGATTGCCATGTGTCCCTTTAAAGTATGCGTATTTGATTCCTTAAACCCACACTCATTGGTGGTCTTCTATTCAGAAACGATCTTGACTAATTCCTTGGAAAGATTGGTCGCTTTATAGTTGGCTACTCTGAGATAGCTCGATATTATCCGTGATTGTCTGAATGAAATGGGCGATAGCCGCACCAACAGCTCAGGTTATATGACGACTTTCAAGCTTCCCCCAGGTGTCTCTCCGAGCTATTTGCGTGCACGGGTGAACACCTGGGTATACCCACCTACGTTCCGCAAGCCAGCTGGATAGCTTCCTTGCGTCAGTGGTTCTACCGTGCTGCCCGCGCGTGCACGAAAATTAACAGTGTTGTAAATTGTACACGCAGAGAGGATCTCGGAGATGAAACAATCTGTAAGGGTAAATTGAACAAATACACAGTCAAAAAAAGGTATGCACATTTGCTTTTGGAAATATTCAAAAAGAAGTAATGATAGCCAAATGAGTTTAACAAAAAAATATACAAAATTGGTGCATTAATAAAGTAGTAATACATTTGTGTGAAAGGCTCCTTCACTAACAGATAATGTATAGGGAGATAATATACACCGTTTCTAAACCTTCTGACGACGAGGCATATAAAATTATATTTAACTGAAATGTTTTGAAAATCCATACTTTATCGACACAATATAAACGGCTTTAACCAGCCAGGCCAAACCCCAACACTGGAGCGTCGAATTGCGAGTTATCAACTCATAATTCATTTTACGAAAATTCCATCACGCGTATATTAAGATCCTGTAATTAAACATATAGTTTTAATTGGTACATATACATTATTATATGATATGAACACCTGGATATCGAGTTTTGATAAACTGTTTTATAGTGTAATTTTGTCGTTATATGGCAGGTTATTTTCTGTTGTTTTAGTTTTCTGAACTGCTAACGATAAAACTTAAATGCAAGATATGACATTTTTCCAGTTATTTCGATAGATACAACAATAAGGCAAAAACATAATTTGCAAATCCATTTTGTGTTGTTGTTCAAATTTGTAAACTGTTTTCATATTGTTAACTATCTGAGGACTTTATTCACAAATTTTAGATCGTTACAATGCGGTGTCCATGTGATCAACTCTTTTATGTTTGTGGTGTATCATATGTTATCCTTGTATTGTAGTTGTTGTTTGTTTTCAATTCGTGTTTTTGGTTGACTGCATTCTGTGACTGCTACAATTCGTGCTCGGCTTTATACCTGCTCATGGATTATTTAATTGTATACCCTTGTCAATGTATGCTTTTGAGATCATTCATGAGAGTATGATATGTTAATTGTTAGTATGCTTTAAGTAAAAATGAACTAATGCACGTTTTTAAATAATTGGTGCGTGTTTAAATGCAAATCGTATTATTGATATGATAATGTTTATTCTGCAAAGTTGAACACTTCAAGCATCAGTAAGTCCTACAAACAAGTCCACAAGTAGCATCTTCTGGATGCTCGGCTTATCAGCTACAGTAATCATTAGTAACTGTAAATGAGATGTTAAATGGCCATAAATCTCACTACCTGCTGGGCTGACCACGTCTCCAGAAACCTTATCTAATTACCTAATGCTCACCATATGTTTGCAGTTTGCTTTCAGTCTATTGGAATTTTGTCTTATGAACATTCTCAAGTTGATTTGTTCATTAGGAAACTAATAATTCGGCAAGATGTAAACACTAAGAGTAAGTCAATCATAATTACTACATTTTCTATTTAATTCATAAGTATCTTAATTTAAACTCAAAAAATCTTAGCTTCAACTGTAATTATAATTGTATAATTTATATTTGCAATACATTTTAGTTGTAATACACTACCAATTTTGCCACATGGTTCTTACATAATTTTCGAATGATACATATTATATGATAATTATATAACAGGAACGTCTTTGTATATGAATCATATGAGTATCATATAAGAATCACAAAACAATACACGAAAAAAATCATGAAAATTATATAAAAATGTGTATTTTTAAAAGCGAAAAGTTTGTGGGCTTATTTGTATTAAAAAAAATATACGAAACTCCTACATGTATAACATAAATATCATATGGAACATTTTATATGATAATTATATGTGGCTCCTTTTATAGAAGAATCATGATTCTCATATGAGATGACATGTGTATGATTATTATATGTGGCTCCTTTTATAGAAGAATCACGATTCTCATATGGGATTACATGTGTATGATTATTATATGTGGCTCCTTTTATAGAAGAATCACGATTCTCATATGGGATTACATGTGTATGATTATTATATGTGGCTCCTTTTATAGAAGAATCATGATTCTCATATGGGATTACATGTGTATGATTATTATATGTGGCTCCTTTTATAGAAAAATCACGATTCTCATATGAGATTACATGTGTATGATTATTATATGTGGCTCCTTTTATAGAAGAATCACGATTCTCATATGGGATTACATGTGTATGATTATTATATCTGGCTCCTTTTATAGAAGAATCACGATTCTCATATGAGATTACATGTGTATGATTATTATGTATGGCAAAATGGTCTATGCCTATTATGAAAGTTAACCTTTCCAAATGTCTGTCTGAGTCTTATTTTCAACGGATTCCTTATCACAAACTGAAGTTCTGCACCATGTGAAACAAACCAAAGGTGAAGCAGAGATGGCTCAAATAGACTGGCTTATAGAATATCAACCATTGTTGCAAGACGGAGAGTCTTGTGTAAGCATTGTCACTTCAGGTGATATAGATGCTGTTGTATTGCATTTGTTCTCAGCATCATACCTTTGGCCACGATTACCTGATGGAGACAAATGTTTTCAGCATAATGTGTACGTAGTTCTACGGGAAATATGACTGACATTTACAATGTTACTGGTATTCTGTCACTCCTTGAGAGGTTTTGGAGAGATAAGCATATTGGGATAAAACTTGCACTCATCCTGAGTCTAGGAGGAAATGATTACCTACCGAAGTTTCACGGAATATCACATTCAAAGACTTTAGAAACCTTCATGAATTGAATTGAATGTTGTTTAACGGCTCATCAACACAGTACAGGTTATTTAGAGCCGCCCCAGAGAGAGGGGAAGGATACATAGGAATCCGGGACCCTGCCCTACTCTTATTATCGAATAGATTCCTATGGTTCTTTAACGTGCTCGGTTGATAGACCGATACACGGGACCGCCCGGTTTACGTCCGCATCCGACGGACGAGGCTAAGGAAAAGTGTCTTGCCCAAGAACACACCGACGGAACTCAGTGGCACCACGGAGGATTGAACCCGGGGCCTCCGGTTACAAATCCGCCGCGCTACCGACTGCGCCACGCCAGAAACCTTCATGAGCAATCAACTATTGAAAGACGACCTTTTCAAAATCGAAAAACGAGACGAGAACAGGAATATCAATATTACATTTAACAATGTACAAAGAATTCATAAAGTGTCTTTATAGTCCAATGACTATCAACCCTTCTGATTTTACATTTGATGAAATTAGACAAATTTCATTTTTACCACCAAAAGTCACGATCGGTTTGGGCCATAAAAACCCACAGACCTGGATGCCACCGCCATTGAACAACTTGGCAAACATGTAGAGTGCTTAATTGCATACTATCTGACGGCAGGAAAACATGATGCCCCGATGCCAAACTTTTTAAGAGACGGTTGCCTAAGAACTCTAGAAGACGGTTCCTTAGAATATGATCTAGGACCTCACTCTCACATACAGGATGTCAAAGAGTTATTACTTCTTGATCAAGAAAGTCTTCGAGACAAATTGAGGCAGTATCAGAAACGAAAGCATGACAAAACTCCACAGAAAGGACGAAGGCGAAAATTGAAGCCTACAGCTACCTCAACACCAAGGTATTAAAACGTAATTTCATTTGCCATTATCTTACATCAGTGATAGAGCATTGTTTTAGCAGGTTTTAAAATAATAATAGCACAAAAATATATATATATACCAATGTTATTCTATCACAGTTAGTTAGGTTATGATCATAACAACTAGTAGCAAGGTCATTGAAACCTAATGTCATTTTAATGCATCTTGAAATGAGTAAGAAACAATCTAACTATACTCACATATTTACATGTTTATACTTATAATTCCATTTAACATTTTATTTTAGGAAATCCAAATGCAATCCCAGAAGTGATGATCTTGCTACACTGCCGTGAAAGTTCCAAGTTGAATTAAAAAGAGTGAAAGAACGTTTTATCTTGTGATGAACTGAGTTGATGAAGTAACGTTATGATATCTTGCAATATATTTTTATATTATTGCAATTTACGGACTGTTGAAAATGCTTGTCTGGACCGTGTTTTCAATACTATAACACTTAGAGATACCAAACTTGGTATGTTGATACATATTGGGATAGCGGTGTGTCGCGTACCAAAATAAGGTCACTGTGACCTTGACCTTCACATGTGACCATTGTCATAGAAAATGCTTGTCCTGACCGTATTTTCAATACTATAACACTTAGAGATACCAAACTTGCTATGTGAATACATCTTGTGATAACGGTGTGTCGCGTACCAAAATAAGGTCATTGTGACCTTGACCTGTGACCTCTGTCATAGAATATGCTTGTCTGGACCGTATTTTCAATACTATAACACTTATACCAAAAAACAATGTTATATATGTATTAATAATTGAGCAAACGATAATACATAGACAATTTCATACTCATACAGTTAAAGGGACACAAGGCAAGCTTGATTCTTTAAAAACTCGCGGCATCCTGTTAGTTTTTCTACATAACTTGCATTTGTTCAATTATGAATATTAATTATAAAAATTGTATAAAGCAAATATTTTTTTCATTAGTAACTGTTAAGAATATTGCACCAATAAATTGAAAACTGCGGTAGAATAAGAAGAATATTTAATTATATTCACCAGTTTTAAAGTCAAAATTATACTGGATTAATAAATCGAGGCGCTAATTTAAATGCTTAATAAAAACTTCAAGATTGTCATGTGTCCCTTTAAGCATGTAGGAATAATTGTACTTTTAATGTAAAACAACTCCCACGCCCACCACACACACCCCAACCATGTCCCCTGGAGAGGTAAGAAAATGTTAATAAACCCTTGCATAATTACACATATATTCTTATCATATATATCAATGTTTCAAGTTCGTATTTCTAATAATGTAGGACGTGATTTTTTTATTTTTAAAAAGTGTGAGGTTATTTAGTTGAGTGTTCTCAAAGTCAGAATTATTACACTGCACATCATTTTACTGATTTACCTAAATAAGACAAATGACAGGCATCTTTCTTTATTAGACAGTGTATTGAAATACCTCCTGATGTACTAATTTGATAAAATATAACTATTTAATTCTAATTAAAAAGTACAACGCAAATGTGTTTGAGAAATTCTTACAATTATGATCCATAAACATTTAAGTAAAAACATACAACCCTCAGTTCTAAATGAATTGCAAAATAGGAAGCCAGAGAATATCTCAAAAAAACAGCTGACCACTGACCGGTACTGGTAACCTGATCCTAGCAATTAATTATACTTGTGGAGAGGCTTGTCATTCCAATTTAATGGGTAATTATGACCTCCCAGATGAGAAAAAAGGCAAATTTTGGGAAACTTAGACATGTTTGTAGGACTGAAATGTGGCATGTGAATATTGTATTTGTATCGTGTGCATAGTTCAGTATATTCCTAAGTGTGAGGAAGTCGGTTAGTGATTTATTGATCAGGCAATACTACTTAGATGAGGAGAGTGTTGGAATGTGTTCAGTTTAAGGTAGTTTAATCTTGAGATCATATATTAGATCTATAGATACAACAAGAGTGGTGAGCATTATACCGCGTTTACTCAGACTATTGTTGTCATTATTTGCGATTAAGCTTATATATATTACTCATTAAGTCAATCATTTTGCTCTTTGTTAGACTAATATAATTCAAAATTGTATTTGACATCCCTTCAACTCAAACTTTTTTGAAAATATAATTGGGTATGTTATTGTGCAATCAAGGATGATTGGGTTTTACGGCGCACCGACATAATAATGTTATATGACGCCAACAAGAATGAGCATTCCAGGCTCCCTTCCATTTGGTGTCAGACCGGTTAAAATCAGCCCATTGAACACAATGCAAACTAGGCTATATTTGGAGATCAGTCAAAAGTTCCACAACATTCGTTCTCTTAAATACACTTAAACACATTTGACTCGTAAAATGTCTATCTGGAATAAAACACCGATTCAGTTGTTCAACATTTCACGTCATTCATTCACACATTGCGTATTTTGAAATAAACATCTGTCAAAACCACATCTCTACCTAACCTCTGTGCTCATACTCTCCAAAGAAATAACCTGACAAACACCGTGACAGTAAAATACTTACTATTCTCGACAACAGACATAATACTTTAACATCAGGTTAGATTTAACAATGAAATAAAAACTAATCTTGGGAAAAACACATGCAAACTAGAAACTTTAGATTTTTTCAAGGAACTATTTAAGAACCCTACGACCCGGAAGTACTTCCTGACTGGTCCGACACCATTTACATTGAGATAAAATTTTGAGATAAAATTAAGATAAAATGTATGCAGAATGTTGTTCTCACAAACAGAACTGCCGAGTTGCTGCAATTCTGTTGTAAACTCTCCATTTTTCGCTGCAGCCCCAATCATTGTTTTCTTCGGTCACCCAAGTAGCACCTAAAACAATACATGGATGATGATGAAGAATGCAGAAATGAACATGAATGTTAGGGGGATTTTACTTCGAAAATAGCGACATCCACTGTAGTAACGACAGTGTTAATGGTTACAAAATAAACGTTGAATAAGGGAAAT
The DNA here is from genome assembly GCA_037043455.1 of Cyrtodaria siliqua. NCBI lineage: Eukaryota > Metazoa > Mollusca > Bivalvia > Adapedonta > Hiatellidae > Cyrtodaria > Cyrtodaria siliqua. The sequence continues at coordinate 17,570 of JAWPHD010021382.1, read as the reverse complement.
AACTACAGCAATAAGCAGGTACATACACACTTGCCTCCCTTGAACTATTCGCGCTCATTGTCGCACTCGTGTATGATGAGTTTATTGTTATAATGTTATAGTAATTGTCGCTAGTGTTACCACGCTAACATTATTTTATTTATTTTTTGCAAGTTTGATCAAACTTGATCGGAATGTTTATTTCCATAAAATGAATCATGAATTCGAAAACCAGTCAGATCAGATCATTTAAGAGTTACGGCCTTTCAATTATTGTAAAAAGCTATTGAGCTTCTCGGACACGTTATCTCATTTTCTTAAATCTTCTTCAAACTGAGTCAGACTAAGACGATCATAAACTCTTGGACATGTGCTAAGACTTGACTTTTAAAAATTAAAATCACCACTTGGCTTAATAAGCAAAGTGCCATACTTGACACTCTTGCTACCTAATTTTTAAATTTAATTTAACTCTTCTTGACATTGCTCAGAATGTCACGTATCACATTCAAGTCTCTGGCGGATGATTGTACCTATTGTCTGGGGCGCTTGTTTCAGCCAAAGTATTTTTGGAGTTTTTAGACAAAGTTCAGATAGTACCGAAATAAGTTGTATAGCAGTGAAACAGACATTTTTAGTGTATAATAAAAATTCCTTACTTTTCAAAATCGGTTGAGAAATAAAAAAGTTCATGCGCATAACATGCAAATGCAAAATTCTGCTGCATAACATTTTTGGAAAAAAAAAGGGTTTTAAATTGTTGGATGTTTGTAAATTGACACCCTGAAAGTTGTATAAAATATAAATAGGCTGTGCGCTAGTAGGCACAGGATTTTGTAGGGTATGATTTTCTGAAAGAACATACAGTAAGTTTCAAAATGAGACATGTGTGCCATCTGAGCGTTGGGGCTTTAGTGAGTTTTGGGGGAAAACACTGCGTTTTCAGACAAAAATCGCCGAAATCTGGAATTATTTTTTAGAAAAAGAATGGAATATATTAGAACCAATTTGAATTGATGGAATCTTTCTCGGAACGCATCTCTACGTGTCCCACCATATACTTTATGGATCCGATACTTAAATATTGAGATTTTGGGTAAAAATGTTTAAAAATTGAATACAATCGCTGATTTTTGTAATACATTGGGGATATTTAACTAAAAATTAGAAATATATCTAATATAATAGAAAAGAATATTGTAACCTTTTTGGGCAGTGTAAGGTCCAGTGATTAAGTAGAAAAATGTCCCAAACCGCATGATGTTTGGAAATACCTTAATTTTGGGGCGAAAAATGTGTATTTTTGTCAAAAATCGCCGGAATATGGAATTGTTTTTTGAAATTAGTTTGAACATAAACTTATCAAACTGAAGCAATAGAATGTTGCACAGCACACATATTCAAGTTTAAGTTTTTCCTGACACAATTATAACATATGTGCTCAAATAGAGGCATTTTAGGGCAAAATGTTGGAAAAAATGACAAAAATCACTGATTTCTGTAAACCATTGGGGGTATTGGGTTAAAATATAGAAACAAATTTAATACAATTGAATAAGGACACATTGTAATATGTTTGGATAGACAATGGTCCAATAATTAAGTAGAAAAAAGTCACGAACCGTATGATGCTTGAAAATACCATAATTTTTAGGCGAAAAATGTGTATTTTTGTCAAAAATCGACGGAATCTGGAATTATTTTTGAAAATGGTTTTGACATAAACTTATCAAATTGAAGTAATATAATGTTGCACAGCATACATATTCAAGAGTTTCCTTGCATCATATATAACATAGCTGCTGAAATATGTTGGAAAAAAGGACTAAAATCACTTATTTCTGCAATCCATTGTGGGTATTGGGTTAAAATGTAGAAAAATATATAATACCGGTACATTAGAAAAATAGACTGTAAGCTAGTAGGAGTAACCCTCACCCAAGGGGGGATTTTGAACACCCTATTTTTCTGAAAGCCATTATGTATAGAGCATTCTGGAACATGTACGTGTACCAACTGGCGACTCTTTACCGGCATTTCGAACATGGTACATAGAGCTATATACAGTATACGTTATAAATAGAGAAATAGCGTTGAGCGACCCTCTGCGTACGGCAACTGGGCCGACCCACATATTTTGCGACACAACGGAACCGGTGGCCAGCCGTCGGCAAAGGTCCCAAGTACATATGGTATTCGGTCGCTAGTCCATATTAGGGGAAAGGCTACCCGAGTTCGAGTCTACTCGAACATGGCACATAGAGCTATATACAGTTATATAGAAGGATATAGCGTTGAACGAACTTCGGCCGACGGCCGCTGGGCCGACTTACGGATTAGGTGTCACAACGGGACTAGTGGGCAGCCATCGGCAAAGGTCCCGGCAACGTGTGGCAGTCAATCGCTAGGCTGTATCAGTGGGGAGGCTACCCGAGTTCGGGTCTCGAACCTCGTAACTCATCTAGAGCTTTAGTTATATATGCATAGAGGAAAATAGCGTTGAGCGACCGATAGCCGCTCAGCCGATAGCTGCTCGGCCGACCCACATATTTTGTGACATACCGGGACCGGTGGCCAGCTGTCGGCAACGGTCCTCGCTACGCGTGACACTCGGTCCCTAGGTCGTATCAGGGGGAAGGCTACCTGAGTTCGGGTCTCGAACATGCCACCTAGAGCTATATAGTAAATAGCTTTGAGCGACCCGCAGCCGACGGCCTCTGGGCCAACCCACAGGTTTTGTGACACAACGGGAACGGTGGTCTGCCGTCGGCAACGGTCCTCGCTACGCGTGGCACTCAATTGCTAGGTCGTATCAGGAGGAAGGCTTCCCGAGTTCGGGCTTCGAACATGGCACCTAGAGCTATATGCAGTATAGTTATATAGAGAGAAATAGCCTTGAGCGACCCACAGCCGATGGCCGCTTGGCCGACCCACAGGTTGTGTGACTCAACGGGAACGGTGGCCAGCCTCGGCAAAGGTCCCCGCTACGCGTGGCACGCGGTCGCTAGACCATATCAAGGGGAGGGCTACCTGAGTTCGGGCCTCGAACATGGCACCTAGAGCTATATACAGTATAGTTATAGAGAAATAGCGTTGAGCGACCCTCGGCCGACGGCTGCTGGGCCGACCTACAGATCTTGTTACACAACGGAACCATCTTGGACGCCATGTTTGATTTCTTTTTATTGTGTTACACCTAAATTTCGGCTAGTATACATATGCATATATATTTTTTTGAGTTTCTGTCAGGAAACCCGTTTAATTCCCCGTCATAGGTGTGTGGGGTCGGGGAGCCATCCCCCAGTCACACCGTACAATAAACATATATTCAATATATACATACACAATTCAGGATATTAACATGTAGAACTAATATTACGGCGCTATTTAATGTTTAACTTGATTAAATCATAATGCAAGTGGTAAGTTAACAACTCAGATTTATTTTCCAAATTCTATGTATCATGCTTATGCCAGTACCATCCTCTTGACGAAACGAAATTCAAGAAGAAAAAATAGCATGTCAGTCATTGGATATTATATATCATCCTTATGCCAGTACCATCCTCTTGACGAAACGAAATTCAAGAAGAAAAAATAGCATGCCAATCATTTATCATTTTCAATCATCAAATGTACATATTTTTGACAATCTTTTAGTCATTAAAAACAAACAATTATTTAGAATCTATTTTTTATTTACCCGAATATGTCTGCTACGAAGCCTGACAGTGCTATAACTTTTTTATATAATCAATTGCTGTTGTGTTTTCACGCTTCGTATTTTGCCATATAAAAAGGTCTTTTATTGACTGCTTTATGTGTAGCAGTAGGAAGTCAGAGCTAGGAGATTTATTCTCGAACTTGTAAATGTTCCTAAATTTCCATATTTGCCATTTGGCTTCATAAATTATGGTATTGACAATATTATATTTGAATGGAATTTGATAAAAACCAAGAACCACGTTTTTGAAGTTTATGATTTCTAAATCATGATCCAGTAATTCAAATATATCTTGGAAAATAGATTCTATATAATTCCATACTTGTTTTATTATGTCACAGTTAAAAAATAAGTGGATGAGCGTTTCTCTTTCCCTTTTGCATATATTACATAATCCATTAGATAAATTCATAATGTTAAGTTTATGCTCTGTAAATATTGTGTTGTGTAAAAATGTCCATTGAAATTGTTTAGCTTTCCTGGATGCAAAAGAATAGTGGATATTCATCCAGACAATTTCCCATTGTGTTTGATTTAGTGCTAATTTTTGCTCCCAGTTGATTTCCGTTTTTAGTTTTGAATCTGTTTTTGAATTTAAAACCTTTTTTATCTGTTTATTTTTCAGTTGGCCTGGTAATAGTATTTTATTTTTATAATTTAAGACATGTATCTTTTCCATATTCAATGGTGACCGCTTTTGTGGAGAGAATTCTCCTGATATCATAGCGTTTAGGTATTTACTTGGTATTGCTTTCCTAATTTGAGCCCATTCCGATATCCAGTTATGCCGGAATTTGAGTTTACGGAAAAGAACTTGTTCTTGAATAAAACAGTTTCTTTGTTCATCCCAAATATCTTTAAGAGAGTGTATATCACTCTTTAAAAAGGATGTAAAGAACAGTGGTTTGTTATTAAATGTGACTTCATGATTCCCAAACAGTCGAAGACTGCGAACTTGATCTAATGTATTTGGTGTTTCGAATTTCCTAAATGATATCCACGCCGAAATTGCATTCCGATAAAACTCTGTTAATTGTAATTGATTTGTTAATCCTTCGATAGAAGAGCAGTTGCACAGGAAATTATTTTGCGAGTATTCGCAATCTAATTGTATTAGATAATGTTTCCCTATTGCATTCCAGTTATCTAAGTCAGAATTTATAATGCTATATATAGTTTTGATTTGCATGCTTAATATAACATTTTCGATGTCTATCATGTCGAGCCCTCCTTGGCTTTTATTTTTGTATATTGTAGTTTTAGCAACAAGTGGTTTTTTCCCATTCCAAACAAAATCCAAAAACGTTTTTTGTCAAATATTTGCACATTTTTTTGGGATTCCCCTCGTTTCTATCTCGAAATTTATCGTTGACAGAGCAAATGTTTTAAGGATGAGTATTTTCCCTTGAAGAGTTAGATCTCTGGATTTCCAGACCTGTATACAGTTTTTTATTTTGTTAATTTTATCTAGCCAGATCGCATCGTTATCAATATTATAACCATGGCAGACTCCTAGTGTTTTAACATATGTTTTTGTCCAACTTATCTCGTGGAATGTTGGATTTTTGTTTTTATTCCTTCCAATAAAAAGACCCGTTGTTTTTTGTTTATTTATTTTTGCGCCGGAAGCCTTTCCACAGTATTTAAGTGTTGAAATAATTTAGGCAACGAGCTTTCATTGTTAATGAACAATTGCGTGTCATCTACATATTTATTTAATTTTGCTTCCATATGGACCCCGTCATGTGGCGGTAAAGTAATCCCTTTAATAGTTCGGTCATTTCGAATTGCGCATGCCACTGCTTCGGCCTGAAGAATGTACAGTATCGGGGCGACCGGACACCCTTGTTTTATCGATCTTGTAATATTAAAATACGCAGTAACGAAGCCGTTTGTTTGTATGGCGGTTTTTGAGAATTTCAGCAACATGTAGGTCCAGTTAATAAATTTGTTACCAAATCCAAACTTTTCCAAACATATTTGTATCCATTGCCATTCGACTCTGTCGAATGCTTTAATTTGGTCTAGAAAAATGATTAGTCCTTCAATATCCTCAGAGTCCGTGTATTCTATCAAATCTTGAATAAAACGGTTCGCTTGACTTAAATATCGTCCCTTTACATAACCCTTTTGATCGAGATGGATTAAGTAAGGCAGAATTGGTTTAAGACGAATGGAAAAGCATTTGGTAATTATTTTGTAGTCGACATTGAGAAGTGTTAGAGGTCTTATTAATATTTTGATATATATAGAAACCCTTACTTATAGACGAACACCAGTTTTTACAGCCACCTATTTGCACTAAAAATAAGTTCTTTTGGTAATGAATGTGGTGTAACGTAAATTACAGAATAGTTTCATTAAGTTTGAAGCGCTTCTCAACTTATATTAATAAAAGTACGGGTATTATGTTTTTTACATGGTTTTGATTTAATTTATATTCAACGTTTTTAATGTACATTGAAATTTTAATAGTAAGGTAACATAGTTTACATGCACGTTACTCACTAAAGCCCAACGCTCAAAATTGATGGCACACCTGTCTCATTTTGAAACTTATTGTATGTTCTTTCAGAAAATCATACCCTACAAAATCTCCCATGGGGGAGGGGGCCTAGGCTTAAGAATAGTACATGATGTGTTGTATTTGTTCTGGAGGTTCTGTCATGTAATTTTTTAACAAATTCCCATAAGGTATCAGCTAGAGCAGACTTGTTTGCTTATAAAAGCAAATAAAATGTCAGCGTGCCATGCACTCGAAGGGTCAATGGCAATATCGTCAGGTGAGAGTAGGAATGTTCCATAGAAGAAAGACGTTTTTCTGGTATGTTATTGCACACTGGAGTGCAAAAATGTTTTTGTTTTTTTCCCCGTTCTTTCTATGCACTTTTATTTTTTTCCCAATACCTCAATACATTACAGAAATCAGCGATTTTAGTCATTTTTTCAACATTTTGCCGTAAAATATAAATACTTGAGCATATATGTTATATCTGATACAATAAATGACTTGGATATGTATAATGTGCAACATTTTATTGCTTCAATTTGATAAGTTTATGTTCAAACTATTTTCAAAAGATTATTCCAGATTCCGTCGATTTTTGACGGAAATACACATTTTTCGCCTGAAAATTAAGGCAATATTTTAAGCATCATATGGTTCAGGACTTTTTTCTACTTAATTATTGGACCTTTGTCTACAGCCAGCTCAATAACTAAAAGGCTAACTGAAGTTATTTGAACTTTCTTCGTTTTCTGCTGTCCCACCAATAAGGAATTAACATGGGAAAAGACCCATCAAAAAATCATTTGGGCTGTAAAATATTTATTTCTCAACCGATTTTCAAAACTAAGGTATTTTTATTTACTACTAAAGATACCTGTTCTTATAAAGTATAATTGCTGTGAATTGCTAAAGTTACTGCAGAAAAACCTTTGGCTGAAAAAAGCGCCCCTAACAATAGCTTATTGAATACTAATGGCAGAGGTGAGTCCCTGTAATTGTACATTTCATGAAAAAAACTACAGAGTCTTATTAATTCTCAGATCTATATCCAAGGTTGTAAAAAATATTTATCACCATAACGTCTAAGAACAGCTCTCAAGCTGAAGTATCGAAGTTGTAAAAAATCAATTTACGCGATGAATTTAGGTCATTTTTTTCAAACTTGGTCATACTGTTTATTACTTTGTATTATTGTACACATGCATGTACTCAACTGGTTGCAAAATGGCAGAGTTTCTAACATTTATTTGTTGAAAAATCTAAATATTTTGCATTGTGGACACTAGATCTCCGTAAATTATTTCCCTATCCCCATCACACTTGCTCATAATGTCTATCGCCATAAAGACTCGGACAATTTGAGGCCTCGTGGACGATTGACTAGTTTCAAATGAATTCTCTCGTTAAAAAGTTTTTAGTGTTATTATTATTATTTCTGCCTTTTTAAACTTGAAATCACAGAGATAGGACCTTCGAATTGTTATACTTATTGACTTTGAACATCCGACTCTTTTTTTTTTATATATCAGATCTTCTTTCAAACATTATCTGAAGACTAAGTTTCACTATATTGTTTTCGACAATTTCGTATTACTGATTTTAACCATGATGGTAGATACGGGCATACCTACCATTATTACCATGATGGTAGGCAGGGCGTACCGACCATTATTACCATGATGGTAGGCAGGGCGTACCGACCATTATTACCATGATGGTAGGCAGGGCGTACCGACCATTATTACCATGATGGTAGATACGGGCGTACCTACCATTATTACCGTGATGGTAGATACGGGCGTACCGACCATTATTACCATGATGGTAGGCAGGGCGTACCTACCATTATTACCATGATGGTAGATACGGGCGTACCTACCATTATTACCGTGATGGTAGATACGGGCGTACTACAATTATTACCATGATGGTAGATACGGGCGTATCTACCATTATTACCATGATGGTAGATACGGGCGTACTACCATTATTACCATGATGGTAGATACGGGCGTACCTACCAGTATTACCATGATGGTAGATACGGGCGTACCTACCATTATTACCATGATCGTAGATACGGGCGTACCTACCATTATTACCATGATCGTAGATAAGGGCGTACGTATCATTATAACCATGATGGTAGATACGGGCGTACGTATAATTATTACCAAGATGGTAGATACGGGCGTACGTATCATTATTACCATGATGGAAGATACGGGCGTACGTATCATTATTACCCTGATGGTAGATACGTGCGTACGTATCATTATTACCAAGATGGTAGATACGGGCGTACCTACCATTATTACCCTGATGGTAGATGCGGGCGTACCTACCATTATTAACATGATGGTAGATGCGGGCGTACCTACCATTATTACCATGATGGTAGTGGTAGATGCGGATGGTAGATGCGGGCGTACCTACCATGATTACCCTGATGGTAGATGCGGGCGTACCTACCATTATTACCCTGATGGTAGATGCGGGCGTACCTACCATGTGTCTTCCCTATAGATACGGGCGTACGTACCATTATTACCATGATGGTAGATACGGGCGTACGTATCATTATTACCATGATGGTAGATACGGGCGTACGTACCATTATTACCATGATGGTAGATACGGGCGTACGTACCATTATTACCATGATGGTAGATACGGGCGTACGTACCATTATTACCATGATGGTAGATGCGGGCAATAAAAGCATAAGAGCTACGATGAGTCTCGCTACTAGATCAAGCTATTTCCATTTAAGAGGAGGAGGGAAGACATATGACACGTATCAAGCACAACACGTTTAGTGAGGTTTACTATTATAGTTTAAGATGGGTAGGGAGGACGCAGGACGCATATCAAGCACAACACGTTTAGTGAGGTTTGCTATTATAGTTTAAGAGAAGGGAAGGCACAGGACGCATATCAAACACAAAACGTTTAGTGAGGTTTGCTATTATAGTTTAAGAGGAGGAGGGAAGACACAGGACGCATATCAAGCACAACACGTTTAGTGAGGTTTGCTATTATAGTTTATGAGGAGGGGGGAAGACACATGAAACGTATCAAGCACAATACGTTAGTGAGGTTTGCTAATAAGGTTAAAGAGGAGGAGGGAAGACACATGTCACGTATCAAGCACGGGAAGACACATGACTCGAATCAAGCACAACACGTTTAGAAGACACATGTCCAACTTTCGGTACCTAATCAAAAATCAAGGGACATAATTCAATTAAGGGCAAATGATTGTATCGTTAAAGTTACGCTCCTTATTTGTTATCCTGTGTTGATAATCTTTAAGTGCCGGTCTATAAAACGCAGCGATGCGTGACATGTATATAGCCAGTTAATTAATAAATCGATATTGATCGAGTATTATTGCCCTGCCTCGGGGGTATTTTAAATTAGAGGAATTATTCTAGTTTAAGTTTTGCTGAACTAATAACATAATCATTTAAATGTAAGATGCTTGCTAATTAAGCCACTCTTAAATTGTAAATATTGTTATATAAATTGAATTAAGTAAAATAGGTAAAATTAAACATGATACGCGATCTGCATATATTTTCATGTGTAAACAACATTGCGGTTTAATGACTTTTTTATTTTTGCAATATAAAAATGATAATAAGTGACTTTTCTTGTAAGTTTAAGAGTTTGACGATGTTAAAACCAAAAACACAACATAAGTTCAGTATTTATTTATTTATTTTCGAATCAATACATCCTTCAAATTGCTATAAATACATTAAAATGATATCTTATTCAAAACACTAAATAAATACATATCAATCATACATTTATTGCTAAACATTGAGTGTTATATGTCTATTGAGAATAAGAGGTATCGTCTTTGTTTAATTGTATGACCATACATACATAATTCATACTAATATATGAACGAATGTTACACTACCTACAACATTTCACACTTTATTCCTATCCATGAACATTGTCATCACTTAGTGGATATGTGCTGCTTAAGCATTTCTATTAATTTTTCCTTTTTTCTAACTTTTGTTTTAACTCCTAATTCGCTCAATTTTTGTTTAAGTTCTTGTACGGTAAGAGGTTCAAAATTATCACTTTCCTCCCGAAAATAAGTGTCAATTTCTCTGCGCTCGCGTTCAATTTTTTGTCGTTTCATTTCGCGTTTATGAGATATTTCACTTGTCCAGTAATGTTCATTATGTTTTGTATACGCTCGTTTCAGTTTCAGCCACTCTAGAAAAGCCGATATATGTTTTATATAGAACGGAGACTTTAATGGGGAACTTAATTTTTCTGCCAGTGCCGTCTCGATGAAGATTGTAAAACCAATGAAATGACAAATTTAATTTATCAAAGTCTTCTAAATTGAACAGAACACATTTTTCACTTCCAAATACATAACGGTACACGTCTAAGTCTACATAAACGGCACATTTTGGATTTGTGGATTTTAGTCTGGTCTGTATGGCTCTCTCAAAAGAAGTAGCGAATTCAGATAGTCTGGTGTCGCAGATATGGGGTTCTATGAAACTCGATATAACAGAAGTCGGTAGATTTCTCTCTGGTTCCCATGTGCAGTCATATGTTCGGTAATCTTGCCATTTTACCAAGTATTCATGTCCCTAAAATAAAAGAAATGGCGAAATAAATCATTTGTTCGAGTAATGTAAAAGATAATGGGGATTATCAAAAATGTAGCCCTATTTTATTTTGAGTATTAAAAGTACATGAATATTGTTTTGTATAATATTGTGTGTACTGAAGTTATTCAGTAACAAAACTGTCCCTTTCTGCAAAGCAATTAAGTTATTAACTATCAGAAACATATAAACACAGAGATAAGGTACTCGGGATTTTCTATCGAGATCACGATATAGCCAAAAAATCGATTTTCTTGCGTAATATCATCTTGATAATGATCCGTGTATTGATAGAAAATCTAAGCGAAGTCTTATATGTCCCACAAATCGAGCAATTTCTCCTTTTGTCACCATGTTTTCAACTCTATTCAATTATAGTACTTTAATGTTTACCCTTTCCCTCATATACACGCTTTCCGACGCCTCTCCAGTAGACATATTTTTGAAAACGGTCCTTGAACTTAAATCTATTTGTAAAAATATTGTGGCAAAAATTTTCATAACGAGTAATTTATCCTTTTGCCATGTTAAATATCCTACATAAAACTTATATCTTCCATAACCGATATCAGCATTACTGACTTCAGATTAAATTGTTCTAATGTTTGTGGATTTAAATGATCTTTTTCTTATTTCTTCATGTGAAACGAAATATTGCGGCTTCTCTTTGCATCAAACATCCGTCTTGTTTCATTATTGTAACGGTTTGGAAAATTGCAAATAAAGATAAAGTTACAAACTGCAGATATAGTAAATGTTTATCTTCACTTATTGAAAGCGGTAGATAAAGGACATCTCAAGGTAGTACTGAATTATATCATAGTAATTATGATTAGCACAATCAATAGTTGTGACAAACAGATGGCTTAATAAAATTAAACTTATTGTTATTATTTAAAGAAATTATCACTTTAAGGCAATTATCACCTTAGTTCGTTTATCACCTGTGCCTTAATACCAATCAGTGGGGTTTTGGTCTTCTCTACATTTTCAATCAGAACAATTTTGTATACGCTTTGTTTTATTATGGTTTTGGGTCTAGATCAAACACGTACAGAAGGGAAATGATTTATGTTTTATAAGGGTATCGAATAACCTGATCAGAGCCCTCTGTTCTGCATACACAAGCAATATGGACTCAGATCAGAGTGCTCATTTACCACATATATATTCTACGCAATCAGTATAGACTCGGATCAGCGGGCTCATCTATCACATATATATTATTATTAACCATAACATTTGTGAAACAGACTTCTATATAAGTGCATAATGTTCGTAACAGTAAGTTAAAAGAATATTAAATCTGTTAACGAAGACCCCGGACCGACTATTTTAAATAATACATCTGCGTATTTAGTAATTCCGGTCTACTCTCATTCTCATTCTCCTCTTACCCTATTTTAGCGAAGTTCAAATCATAGCAGTTTACCCCCCGAAACGAATTACAGTCAAAACGTCCCCTAGTCAAAACGTCCCCTGGTCAAAACGGCCCCAAATTGGTCAAAACGTCCCCCTTTTTTGGTCAAAACGTCCCACCCTATTAATTTGTTAGTCAAAACGGCCCCTAGTCAAAACGTCCCCCTATTTATTTCTAAATGCTTCCGGAATAACTTGTACTTCAGTCAGTTCGTACTCATTTTGGATACATATATATTGTTTTTATTGTTATTACTCGTCATAAAAAAGGTTGTATTAATGTTTTTTTTTAGATTTTCTTGAATGCATGTCTTCTTTCAGGTAAACGAGGCTACATTCCCCCCGGGATTCTACAGAGGGGAAGTGAAGGCAAACGATCGGCGTCATCTGATATTCGCAACCGACGACCAACTCAGCATTTTGAAAACATCCGCCAGATGGTACATAGACGGCACGTTTAAGGTAAAAAAACGATTCAACTAAATTTAAAGAAACCAATGTCAGTTATATTGTATAAACTACTCTTCCATATAATTACTTGAGTTAATTTAATCAAAATATGCTTTCCTGTTTAAATTTAATATCATATTTTTTCCCTCTTCAGGTGATGCGGAAACCCTTCGAGATGTTACTGTCAATACACGCGTTTGTAAGGAGAGGGGACTGCTGCAAGCAGGTCCCGCTAGTGTACATACTCATGACGGGCAGGAAAACCATTGACTACGCAAAGGTGTTGAAGGTAATAGCATTGATACTATTATGTACCAGGGGTCGTTTTGACTAGGGGACGTTTTGACTAGCAACCCCCGAAACAACTGATTTTTTTCTTTTTCTTTTTAAATGAACATGAAATTATGAATTTATTTGTTTGTACTACAAGATGCCCATATATGTATACGTAAATAAAACCCTTTCCCACATACAGCAAATATTCAGCAGATGACTTTGAAAACATCTAGACAAAAGCATAGAAAAATTATAGTTAATGACTTCAAAGAGTTGAACACATTGTGACCAAAGGAGAAATCACTTGGTTTTAAAAGTTGCCACTCAGTCAAAGGGTTAATTTGACACACTATGAAATTCAATCATATAGGTAATACTAAAATATTTAATTTTTTGTTTGCAAAATATCTTAAATAACAGTTGATATTGCTTTTAGTTATATATTACTATAAAACACCAATGAGGGTATGACAATTGTTCAAAGACTAACAGTTTAATGCAAAACGTTTGATAAGTACTGTGTTAAGGGGTTTTTACATATTGTATGTCACCAAACATCTGGTAACCATCTGGAAACCAAGCTATATCACTTAATAAAATTGTCCTTTAGCAACAATTTTGTTCAATTATTATTCTTTCATTTACAAAGATTTAAGCTACGTTGGGACACAAACTCCAAAAGATTTCACCATAAAACAAGAAGAATGCGTGCATTTCATAAATTTGCTTCTGAATAAAATAACATAAAAACGTAAATCTTAGAAATAAAACCTATGACTGAAAAAATATTATTTTTAAAAAAGTATACACTGTTTTAAAGATATAAGTCACAGATTCTATATGCATGATATTAGATTGATACCATATAGTATTATTTATATTATATATGGATCTGGGATTTATATATTTAAAATTAACGCGCTCTAATATTGCCTACATAATATGTACAACATATTAAATGAATCATCATATAGGAAGCAATTGGCTTTTTATTAATTAAAGTAATCTATATCTAATAGGAATTAAACAAAACATAGAACAAAATCCGAACCGCCAAATATATATGTCAATCTCGATTAGAAAATAATACAGAAAGAACACGCAGACAGACGCAATAACCTTATCACAAAACATATATATTTTTACCTTTCATTAAAGACAATAAACGTTTAATGAAATATTAAACCACTTTAAATTTACAGTTCATTTATAATTGAATACACACATATCAATGAATAATTTACAATAGGCCAAATAGTTTTGATGAAGTGTAATCGGCATAAAAATTGGAAACCCTGAAATACATGTTAAAGTACCATAGCCTCTCGATACTGGAAATTAAATAAAATAAATTCAAGTTATTTCTCTTCGATATCTAGGTTCATACAGTAACACAGCCGATTGTACCAAATCAATTTGAAAGCAAAGAAGAAATATTCTAATAAATAAGTGTATACTTACATCCTGATTTGTGTCTTTTCTTTTCCAGATTAATCTCTCTACGTAGAACGTTTCTTCTAACACTGGCTTTTTAATAATTGAATATGTTTTGCGTAATGATAACGATTCACCTTCACTTAATAATTTATAATCAATCCTGCATCGGTCTCTTAAAGAAGAAGCCATGATGTTTAATTCCAATTAACAAATGATCCAGATCCAGATATAGGCTACTGTCACGTGAGGAAGGTGTTAATTGGCATGTTGAACATACAGTGTCACAAACAGGTACTAAGTGTCAACAACATGTACCACACATTTGTTTATATAGCAATACGTTTATTCTGCATCGTTGTCTAAAACAACACCTGTAAAATGCTAATTAACAAATAAGACACTAGACATAGTCACCCGACAAAGGTGGTAATTAAACACAGTTTCAAAAACAAGTACTAAGTGTCAAAAACAGGTTAGGTTTGTTTTCATAACGATAACAATACAATTACTTCGCTTTAATAAATACTTGAATTAACAACAACAAACACGTTTATTTGTTTGTAATCCAAATTAATAAAAACTGTTGCAAAACATAAATACCTTTTATGTTTTAATTTATCGAGTAATAAAAAAAAGTTTCATACTATGATCTAATACATTTTTTTTTAATTTCGTAGATGTTTATGTAGATGTTTATGTAATTTTAAAATTAAAATTATAGTGCAAAAATAAAACCATCAAAACTATGAAACTATGAAAACACAATGATTTCTAAATAATAACCTATTTTTATAAGCCTATTGGTTTATGACGCTAGAGTGTTATGACCCCAATAAACTAAACCGTAGGAATCGATAAGTTCTTATAACATCAATACATATCAATTTTCACGCAAAAAAATGCTTTAAAAATGTTATGGTACTGTTAAAAAAAGTTAAAAAGGACCAAAATATGTTAAATATATTTCATAAAAGAATATGTATTTAGAAAGATGAGACATTTTTCTGTTTTAATCCACTTGTTAAGAAAGCAAATTTTGTTTAGAAATGTGTTTATTTAGGTAATTAAAAACATATTTCATTGATTTTTTACGTTTTTTATATAGAACATATAAGGAATACAGGTGACTTACTTTAACTGCAAAAAGGACTAAAATGTTTTTATTTGTAAATTATGAAAAATACATCATAAAATCGGGGAGGGTTTAAGCTTCAATACTTTGTTTGTTAATAAAGGATGTTGCCATTATTATTTGAGATATTAATTATAAAGTGAATTGGCCCTTCTTTGTTCTATATAAAACATATATCGGCTTTTCTAGAGTGGCTGAAACTGAAAGTTGGGTATGCATAAAACGTATCAAGCACAACACGTGTAGTGAGGTTTGCTATTATAGCTTAAGAGGAGGAAGGAAGACACATAAAACGTATCAAGCACAACACGTTTAGTGACGTTTGCTATTAAGGTTTAAGAGGAGGAGGGAAGACACATGACACGTATCAAGCACAACACGTTTAGTGAGATTTGCTATTATAGCTTAAGAGGAGGAGGGAAGACACATAAAACGTATCAAGCACAGCACGTTTAGTGAGGTTTGCTATTAAGGTTTAAGAGGAGGAGGGAAGACACATGACACGTATCAAGCACAACACGTTTAGTGAGGTTTGCTATTATAGGTTAAGAGGAGGAGGGAAGACACATGACACGTATCAAGCACAACACGTTTAGTGAGGTTTGCTATTATAGGTTAAGAGGAGGAGGGAAGACACATGACACGTATCAAGCACAGCACGTTTAGTGAGGTTTGCTAATATATTTTAAGAGGAGTAGGGAAGACACATGACACGTATCAAGCACAACACGTTTAGAAGACACATGACACGTATCAAACACAACACGTTTAGCGAGGTTTGCTATTATAGTTTAAGAGGAGTAGGGAAGACACATGACACGTATCAAGCACAACACCTTTAGAAGACACATGACACGTATCAAGCACAACACGTTTAGTGAGGTTTGCTATTATAGGTTAAGAGGAGGAGGGAAGACACATGACACGTATCAAGCACAACACGTTTAGAAGACACATGACACGTATCAAGCACAACACGTTTAGCGAGGTTTGCTATTATAGTTTAAGAGGAGTAGGGAAGACACATGACACGTATAAAGCACAACACGTTTAGTCAGGTATTAAGCACAACACGTTTAGTCAGGTATCAAGCACAACACGTTTAGTGAGGTTTGCTATTATATTTTAAGAAGAGTAGGGAAGACACATGACACGTATCAAGCACAACACGTTTAGAAGACACATGACACGTATCAAGCACAACACGTTTAGCGAGGTTTGCTATTATAGTTTAAGAGGAGTAGGGAAGACACATGACACGTATCAAGCACAACACGTTTAGAAGACACATGACACGTATCAAGCACAACACGTTTAACGAGGTTTGCTATTATAGTTTAAGAGGAGTAGGAAGACACATGACACGTATCAAGCACAACACGTTTAGAAGACACATGACGTATCAAGCACAACACGTTTAGCGAGGTATGATAATATAGTTTAAGAGGAGTAGGGAAGACACATGACACGTATCAAGCACAACACGTTTAGTGAGGTATCAAGCACAACACGTTTAGTGAGGTTTGCTATTATATTTTAAGGTGAGTAGGGAAGACACATGACACGTATCAAGCACAACACGTTTAGAAGACACATGACACGTATCAAGCACAACACGTTTAGCGAGGTTTGCTAATATAGTTTAAGAGGAGAAGGGAAGACACATGACACGTATCAAGCACAACACGTTTAGAAGACACATGACACGTATCAAGCACAACACGTTTAGCGAGGTTTGCTATTATAGTTTAAGAGGAGGAGGGAAGACACATGGCACGTATCAAGCACAACACGTTCAGTGAGGTATCAAGCACAACACGTTTGGTGAGGTTTGCTATTATATTTTAAGAGGAGTAGGAAAGACACATGACACGTATCAAGCACAACACGTTTAGAAGACACATGACACGTATCAAGCACAACACGTTTAGAAGACACATGACACGTATCAAGCACAACACGTTTAGCGAGGTATGCTATTATAGTTTAAGAGGAGTA
>JAWPHD010021381.1:0-28463 GCA_037043455.1 Cyrtodaria siliqua | reverse complement strand
AAAAAAGAACATCTAGTCGCTGTATTTTTTGACTTGGAGAAAGCTTATGATACTGCATGGAAGTATGGTATTATGAATGATCTTCATGAACTTGGTCTTAGAGGCCGATTACCCATTTTTATAGAGAAATTCTTAGATGATAGACAATTTCGAGTCCGAATGGGTTCAACCCTCTCTGATATTCATGAACAGGAGATGGGTGTTTCACAGGGCAGTATACTGTCTGTCACACTTTTTAATATAAAGATTAACAGTATAGTAAAATGCATCAATCCAGGTGTGGATTGTTCGCCATATGTTGACGACTTTGTTATATGTTATCGTGCAAAAAACATGAATACTATCGAGAGACAATTACAACAATGTCTCGATAAACTTCAGACCTGGTCTGATGTAAATGGCTTTAAATTTTCTAAATCTAAAACTAATTGTATGCACTTTTGTCAACTTCGTAAACATCATGAAGACCCTCATCTAACACTGGATGGGTCACCAATACCAGTAGTGGATGAGACAAAATTCCTTGGTCTTATTTTCGACCGTAAATTAACGTTTATACCACACCTTAAATACTTGAAGGCCAAATGCCTTAAAGCTCTTAACTTACTTAAAGTTTGTTGCAAACACTAATTGGGGAGCAGATCGAAAAGTTCTCTTGCGACTTTACAGATCTCTTATCAGATCCAAGCTGGACTACGGCTCGATAGTATATGGATCGACTCGCAAGTCGTACTTGCAGATGCTCGACCCTATACATAATCAAGGATTACGACTCGCCTTAGGTGCCTTTCGTACATCACCAGCCGAAAGTCTATATGCAGAAGCTAAATGAACCATCACTGTCTCATAGACGGACAAAATTTAGCCCTTCAATACGCCATTAAATTGAAGTCTAACCCTTCAAACCCAACTTTCGATAAAAATTTAATCCAAGTTATGAACCTCTTTTTGATCGAAACCGAAGGCCATTCGATCATTTGGTCTTCGTATTAAACAAAATTAAGAGACACTGAACTCGACTAAATTTAATTGCCAGTATAAATTACCACGAAATTCCACCGTGGACTTTGGAAACACCAACAATTATTTCGATCTTTGTAATAGTAACAAATCCAATACAGACCCTACTGTCTTTCAAAGCAAATTTAATGAATTAAATCGAAATACATTAAATTTCAGATATATACACAGATGGTTTAAAGATGGAGATAAGGTAGCTGCAGCAGCTGTTATTCACAAACACAGCATAAAGAGCCGCTTGCCTGACAAGGCCTCTATATTTTCAGCTGAACTTAAGGCAATTGAACTTGCCTTAAATTGATGATGACCATTTTGTAATCTTTTCTGATTCCCTTTCATCTCTTCAAGCACTGGGTAATATGAAACATGATAACCCAGTTGTGCTTCAACTTTTAGAAAAGTACAATTCTCTTATAATTGATAATACTATTATTTTCTGCTGGCTTCCAAGCCATGTAGGAATACGTGGTAATGATAGAGCTGATAGTGCTGCTAAGGCAAGGCAGCATTAGATTTACCTATATCTAATACCAAATTACCTTATACTGATTTTAAAAGTTGTATTAACACATATATTCGTAACTCTTGGCAAACCGCTTGGGATTTGTCCTTTAACAATAAACTCCATTCAATTAAACGGTACTCTGAGAATGGCGTTCTTCTACTAGACCTATTCGTCGAGAGGAAGTTATACTAGCCCGGTGCAGGATAGGGCATACACGTTATACTCATTCAATATTTATTACAAGGTGAGCAATTACCAGAATGTATACCCTGCTTTGCACCGTTAACGGTCAAACACATATTATTGGAATGTGTGACTTTGATCCTATACGTCAAAGGTACTACAATGTTAATACTATGAAAGAGTTATATGATACTGTAGATTTTAGTCTTGTTTTAGATTTCCTCAAAGAGATCAGACTATATAATCATTGTAATGTGTTCTTATTAGCTCTACTGATCTAGAGATCAGTCAGAGCTTATGCCGTGGTGCGGCGTCCGTCGTCCGTCCGTCCGTCTGTCTGTCCGTAAACTTTTATTTGCTAGCGACTTCACAGCTGAAACACTGGATGGATATTCATGAAACTTTACAGAAATGTTGCCATAAAGTCTAGTTGATCCTAGCAAAAATTCATGTTGATGTGAAATCCAAGATGGCCGCCAAGCTAAAAATAGAGTTTAAAATACAAGTTTGTAGCGACTTCTTCTTGAAACTATACGTGATATTGATATGGGACTTTTTCTAAAATGATCAGCATGACATGATGTTGATCCTAGTCAAAACTCGTTTTGATTCAACGTTAAAAATGGCTGCCAGGCGCCATCTTTGTTTACATAGAGTTATAGTAGTAAAAACTTGTAAGCGATTACTTCTCTGAAAACTACTTGGCGGATTGTCATGAAACTTTACAGGAATGTTGCTCTTGATGTCTAATTGATCCTAGAAAAATTTCAGGTCGGCCGGAAATTCAAGATGGCCGTCACAGCTAAAAATAGGTTTTTAAAAAATAAGTTTGTAGCGACTACTTCTTGAAACTATAAGTGATATTGATATGGGACTTTTTCTAAAATGATCAGCATTACATGATGTTGATCCTAGTGCAAAAATCGTTTTGATTCAACGTTAAACATGGCTGCCAGCGGCCATCTTTGTTTACATAGAGTTATATAGTAAAAACTTGTAGCGACTACTCCTCTGAAACTACTTGACGGATGTTCATGAAACTTCACAGGGAATGTTGCTCTTGATGTCTAGTTGATCCTAGAAAAATTTCAGGTCGGCCGGAAATTCAAGATGGCCGCCACAGCTTAAAAATAGATTTAAAAAAATAAGTTTGTAGCGACTACTTCTTCAAAACAATAAGAGATATTGATATGGGACTTTTTTCTAAAATGATCAGTATGACATGATGTTGGTTCTTGTCGAAAATCATTTTGATTTGACCTTAAACATGGCTGCTTTGTTTACATAGTTATATAATGAAAACTTGTAGCGACTACTTCTATTGAAACTACCTGACGGATTTTCATGAAACTTCAAAGGAATGTTGCTCTTAATGTCTTATTGATCTTAGCAAAATTTCAGGTCGCCGGAAATTCAAGATGGCCGCCACGGCTTAAAAATAGATTTTCAAGAAAAACAAGTCCTGTAGCGACTACTTCCTGAAATCAAAATCAATCAGTAGAGCTTTCAAGGTCATTGACCTCTTGTATATTTATACTTGTTTATATACCCGTTGACGGCGCACTTTGTAGATTTACATACATACTTTATATTACACCTTATCATCCTTATTTTTAGCTCCGACCTGAAGCCGAAGGCTCAAAGGTGAGCTCATTGGGATCACTCTTCGTCCGTCGTCTGTCGTCGTCCGTCGTTAACTTTTGCCTTCAAATAACTTCTCCTCAGAAACCTCTTGGCTAATTTTGACCAAACTTCACGTGGATGATCCTTAGGTGATTGCTTTTTTAGATTTGTTAAAATAAGGTCAGCGCGACATCCAAGATGGCCGCCATTACCATATATGGTTGAAACCTTAAAAATCTTCTTCTCAAGAACCACTGGATAGATTTCGACAGTTTTCTTTTAAAATGATCGCCAACGTCTCAGACTATCAAATTTGTTCAAATGAAGTCCCCTGGGTCAAAAATGGTCCATGCCCCAGGGGTCACAATTTCGTATATTGAGATTTTGCAGGTTTTTCATATAGACATAAAAAATCTTCTTCTCTGAAACCACAAGGCACAGAGGTCTCATGTATTACATGTAGCATTAGCTTATGGTCCTCTACTAAGTTTGTTCAAATGGTGACCCTGGGGTCAAATTTGTCCCTGCCCGGGGGTCACAGTTTTACATAGACTTATATAGGATTTTTTTTAAAAATCTTCTTCTCAGAACTGCAAGAGCAGAGGTTTAGTATTTTGCATTTACTATAAGCCTATGGTCCTTTACCAAGTTTGTTCAAATGTGACCCACGGGGTCACATTTGGCCCCCGCCACCGGGGGTCACAGTTTTACATAGGCTTGTATAGGGAAAAACTGAAAAAAATCTTCTTCTCTGGAACCACATGACACGGAGCTCTCATGTATTACATGTAGCATCAGCTTATGGTCCTCTACTTAGTTTGTTCAAATGGTGACCCTGGGGTCAAATTTGTCCCCGCCCCGGGGGCCACAGTTTTACATAGACTTGTATAGGATTTTTTTTTATAAAATCTTCTTCTCGGAAACTGCAAGAGCCAGAAGTTTGATATTTTGCATTTACTATAAGCTTATGGTCCTTTACAAAGTTTGTTCAAATGGTGACCCAGGGGTCACATTTGGCCCCGCCCCGGGGTCACAGTTTTACATAGGCTTGTATAGGGAAAAACTTAAAAAAACTTCATCTCTGGAACCACATGGCACTGAGCTCTCATGTATTACATGTAGCATCAGCTTATGGTTCTCTATTTAGTTTGTTCAAATGGTGACCCTGGGGTCGAATTTGTCCCCGCCCTGGGGGTCACAGTTTTACATAGATATGAATAGGGAAAAACTTAAAAAGCCTTCTTCTCTGAAACTGCAAGAGCCAGAGGTTTAATATTTTGCTTTTGCTATAAGCTCATGGTCCTCTACCAATTTTGTTCAAATGGTGACCCAGGGGCCACATTTGGCCCCGCCCCGGGGGTCACAGTTTTACATAGGCTTGTATAGGGAAAAACTGAAAAAAATCTTCTTCTCTGGAACTGCAAGAGCCAGAGGTTTAATATTTTGAATTTACTATTAGATTATGGTCCTCTACCTAGTTTGTTCAAATGATGACCCAGGGGTAAAATTACAGAGACTTATATAGGAAACACATTAAAGACTTCTTCTCTGGAACTACAAGAGCCAGAGGTTTAATATTTTGCATTTACTATACTCTTATGGTCCTTTACCAAGTTTGTTCAAATGGTGACCCTGGGTTCACATTTGGCCCCACCCCAGTGGTCACGTTTTACATAGACTTGTATAGGGAAAAACTTAAAAAATCTTCTTCTCTAAAACAACAAAGCACACAGCTCTCATATATTACATGTAGCCCTGGGGTCACATTTGGCTCTGCCCAAGGTGTTATTCTCTAGCACCTTCATTTTATATTCGATATTTACCAAACTTTGTCAGTGTCTTAAACTGTCTATATCAATGTTGTTATACACAACAGAGCCCACATTTCTTGAACAACCTTAACCAAACTTGCACAGATTGTATAGGATCATAAGATTTCGAAGAAGTTCGATCATGTGCCAGTACTCAGATGATCGCTTTAGGGCCATCTTGGCCCTGGCCCTCTTTTATTGGTTCAAATTAACTCAGGTGAGCGATATAGGGCCATCATGGCCCTCTTGTTTAATAATGTTATCTTTATATATTTACATTAATTTTTAATTAATTCTTCATTTTTCATCATTTTTTTGCGCACAATATGACCTATTTATGTGTCGACGTGCCGTAAAACACCATTCATTCATTCTAGTAGACCCATTCGTCGAGAGGAAGTGGTGCAGGATAGGGCATACACGTTATACTCATTCATATTTATTACAAGGTGAGCAATTACCAGAATGTATACCCTGCTTTGCACCGTTAACGGTCAAACACATATTATTGGAATGTGTAGACTTTGATCCTATGCGTCAAAGGTACTACAATGTTAATACTATGAAAGAGTTATTTGATACTGTAGATTTTAGTCTTGTTTTAGATTTCCTGAAAGAGATCAGACTATATAAATCATTGTAATGTGTTCTTATATATATATACTTGTTTATATACCCGTTAACGGGCATTTGTTGATTTACATACATAGTTTATATTACACCTGATCATCCCTTATTTTTTAATAGTTTTATCTTTATATATTTTCATAAATTTTTGCGCACAATATGACCTATTTATGTGTCGACGTGCCGTAAAACACCATTCATTCATTCATTCATTGATCCTATGCGTCAAAGGTACTACAGTGTTAATACTATGAAAGAGTTATTTGATACTGTAGATTTTAGTCTTGTTTTAGATTTCCTGAAAGAGATCAGTCTATATAAATCATTGTAATGTGTTCTTATATATATATATATATTCGCTGCTTGAGTCTCCTAAGACCTCTCCTAAATCTAAGGCCAAAAATAAAAATAAAATTAAAAGTCGCTTTAACGCTCAATAATGGGTAAAACTAATAAGATCATTCAATGGAATTGTCGAGGTTTGAAACCAAATTATGACGAAATCAGCTTGATTTTAAATGAACACAACCCTATTGCCTTTTGTCTTCAAGAAACATTCTTGAAGACAAGTGATAAGGTATCTTTTAAACAATACTCACTATACAATCATATTTGTGATACCGGGGACAAGGCGACTGGTGGAGTTTCGATAATCATTAATCGAAACATTCCTCACAGACCTGTTGCGTTGAAAACAAATTTGCAAGCTATTGCGGTCACTGTTACTATGCACAGAGTCATAACAATATGTTCCTTATATTTACCACCTAGTTCTTCACTAGACCCTATAGATCTAAATCACCTAGTTGCACAATTGCCATCACCTTTTATACTCTTGGGCGATTTCAATGCACACAACTACATCTGGGGTTGTAAAGATATAAACGATAAAGGCAAGAAAATTGAGGATTTCTTAGCCAAAAACAATTTGTGTCTTTTTAATAATAATTCACATACTTACTTACATCCTGCTACAGGCTCTCATTCTTCCATTCTTCCATTGATTTAACAATATGCGATCCAACGCTTTTGATGGATTTTTCGTGGAGTGTTGGAGACGACCTCTGTGGAAGTGACCACTTCCCCATATTTCTTGAAAATATCGGCCCTCCACTTCTCGAAAAAACGCAACGATGGAAACTTCGCAAGGCTGATTGGACTACGTTTCAATCTCTTTGCGAGGACCAATTAAAGCCTTCCGTTTTCGAGGATGTCGAAGACGCAACTTCTCTTTTTACCAAAACTCTTCACGATATAGCTGATCAAACCATTCCAAAAACCTCTGCAAATTCTAAACGCCCACATAAACCATGGTACGACGATGACTGCAAAAAGGCAGTCAGCGATCGTAAAGCTGCATTAAATAATTTTAACTTGCGGCCAACTCAAACAAATTTAGGTAACTTTAGAGTTTTTCGTGCGAAAGCCCGTCGTACTATTAAGGATAGCAAGAGGAAATCCTGGAGAACTTACGTCTCTAGACTGAATTCTCGCTCATCTCTTAAGAAGACGTGGGACATGGTCCGGAAAATAAGTGGTAAAGGTAATTCTAGTACTGTAAATCATCTTAAAACAGATAATGGAGATATAACATCTGTCAAAGATATTACAAACACTTTGGCAGAAACTTTTTCCAAAAATTCTTCTGAAAATTGTCAACCAAATTTTCTGAAAAATAAGAAACAAAAAGAACAGAAGAAGCTGAACTTCAAGTCGAAAAACTTGGAAAAATACAATAAACTATTCTCTCTCAAAGAACTTCGAGAGTCCCTTAAAAAGGCTCATGATACATGATGATATCCATTATCAATTACTAAAACATTTACCTGAATCCTGTCTCTCCACCCTTCTTGATATATTTAATAAGGTTTGGGTGACGGGAATCTTCCCCGATTCTTGGCGGGAAGCAATCGTTATTCCAGTCCCCAAACCTGGAAAGGATCATACGGACCCAATAAATTATCGCCCAATCGCTTTAACGAGTTGTATATGTAAAACCATGGAACGAATGATTAATGAGAGACTCGTTTGGTACCTGGAGTCCAACAAACTGATAACAAAGTATCAAAGTGGATTCCGGCGCCAACGAGGCACAACAGAAAATCTCATACGATTTGAATCGTTTATTAGGGAAGCTTTCATAAAAAAAGAACATTTAGTCGCTGTATTTTTTGACTTGGAGAAAGCTTATGATACTGCATGGAAGTACGGTATTATGAATGATCTACATGACATTGGTCTTAGAGGCCGATTACCCATTTTTATAGAGAAATTCTTAGATGATAGACAGTTTCGTGTCCGAATGGGTTCAACCCTCTCTGATATTCATAAACAGGAGATGGGTGTTCCACAGGGCAGCATACTATCTGTCACACTTTTTAATATAAAGATTAACAGCATAGTAAAATGCATCAATCCAGGTGTGGATTGTTCGCTATATGTTGACGACTTTGTTATATGTTATCGTGCAAAAAACATGAATACTATCGAGAGACGATTACAACAATGTCTCAATAAACTTCAGACCTGGTCTGATGAAAATGGTTTTAAATTTTCTAAATCTAAAACTAATTGTATGCACTTTGGTCAACTTCGTAAACATCATGAAGACCCTCATCTAACACTGGACCTTTTGTCAACTTCGTAAACATCATGAAGACCCTCATCTAACACTGGACGGGTCACCAATACCAGTAGTGGATGAGACAAAATTCCTTGGTCTTATTTTCGACCGTAAATTAACGTTTATACCACACCTTAAATACTTGAAGGCCAAATGCCTTAAAGCTCTTAACTTACTTAAAGTTGTTGCAAACACTAATTGGGGAGCAGATCGAAAAGTCCTCTTGCGACTTTACAGATCTCTTATCAGATCCAAGCTGGACTACGGCTCAGTAGTATATGGATCGACTCGCAAGTCGTACTTGCAGATGCTCGACCCTATACATAATCAAGGATTACGACTCGCCTTAGGTGCCTTTCGTACATCACCAGCCGAAAGTCTATATGTTGAAGCCAATGAACCATCACTGTCTCATAGACGAGACAAATTAGCTCTTCAATACGCCATTAAATTAAAGTCTTACCCTTCAAACCCAACTTTCGATAACGTTTTTCATCCTAGTTGTGAACCTCTTTTTGATCGAAAACCGAAGGCCATTCGACCATTTGGTCTTCGTATTAAACTGAAATCGACCTAAATTTGATTGCCAAGTACAAAGTACCACAAATTCCACCGTGGACTTTGGAAACTCCAACAATTATTTTTGATCTTTGTAATAATAACAAATCCAGTACAGACCCTACTGTCTTTCAAAGCAAATTTAATGAAATTATATCGAAATACAGTGACTTTCAACATATCTACACAGATGGCTCTAAAGATGGAGATAAGGTAGCTGCAGCAGCTGTTCACAAACACAGCATAAAGAGCCGCCTGCCTGACAAGGCCTCTATATTTTCAGCTGAACTTAAGGCAATTGAACTTGCCTTAAATTATATTCAGGAATCTGATGATGACCATTTCGTAATCTTTTCTGATTCCCTTTCATCTCTTCAAGCACTGGGTAATATGAAACATGATAACCCAGTTGTGCTTCAACTTTTAGAAAAATACAATTCTCTTATAATTGATAATGTTATTATTTTCTGCTGGCTTCCAAGCCATGTAGGAATACGTGGTAATGATAGAGCTGATAGTGCTGCTAAGGCAGCATTAGATTTACCTATATCTAATACCAAATTACCTTATACTGATTTTAAAAGTTGTATTAACACATAAAAATTATATTCGTAACTCTTGGCAAACCGCTTGGGATTTGTCCTTTAACAATAAACTCCATTCAATTAAACCGTTACTCGGAGAATGGCGTTCTTCTACTAGACCCATTCGTCGAGAGGAAGTTATACTAGCCCGGTGCAGGATAGGGCATACACGTTATACTCATTCATATTTATTACAAGGTGAGCAATTACCAGAATGTATACCCTGCTTTGCACCGTTAACGGTCAAACACATCTTATTGGAATGTGTAGACTTTGATCCTATGCGTCAAAAGTACTACAATGTTAATACTATGAAAGAGTTTTATGATACTGTAGATTTTAGTCTTGTTTTAGATTTCCTCAAAGAGATCAGACTATATAAATCATTGTAATGTGTTCTTATATATTTATACTTGTTTATATACCCGTTGACGGGCATTTGTTGATTTACATACATACTTTATATTACACCTTATCATCCCTTATTTTTTAATAATTTTATCTTTATATATTTACATTAATTTTTAATTAATTCTTCATTTTCATCATTTTTTTTGCGCACAATATGACCTATTTATGTGTCGACGTGCCGTAAAACACCATTCATTCATTCATTCATTCATTCATTGTCATAGATTTTGCTAACTATTTTACCATTTTCAATGGAGAGATCTAAATCAAGAAAAGAAGCGTTATTATCAGATATATTTTCTTTATTAAGCCAAAGTTCTTAAGGATAAATATTATCAACCATAGTTGGAAAGAAAGGTTGTCAATGTTCAGTTATCATCCAGATACCGAGAGGTGTCATTAAAAGCTTCAATAATAGAGTTATATAGGAACAATTTGTGGCGACTACTCCTCTGCAATTGCTGCAATGGCTAAAGATAGATTTTAAAAATGTGGTTTTGTGGTGACTACTCAAAAAACATAAGTGGTATTGATTTGGAACCTTTACCAAAGCTCTACTGATAGAGTTTGATAGCTAGGTCAGCATTCCTGTGAAGTTTCATAAAAACCTGTCAAGTAGTTTCAGGAGTAGTCGCTACAAGTTTTCACTAATAACTCTAGGTAAACAATGATATTTGGGATAGTCGCTCTCAGATTTGTGTTTTTCGCGGCCGCCAGTCATCCAAGATGGCCACCATGGCTAAAACTAGGTCAAATTTAAGTAAATTTCAATGACATCTCCTCTGAAACCACATTCCATTCTACTGAAATATCATATACATGTTCCTTGGGTTGGCCTCTATCAAGTTTGTGTTTTTCGTTATCGTCGAATAATCAAAATTTACATAAGAGTTATACAGGAAAAGTTTAAAAACTGCATCTTCTCTGAAACCACCTGAAAGATTTTGATGAAACTTAATCACAAAGATATTTGCAATAGTCCCTCTCAGATTTGTGTTTTTCGCGGCCGCCAGTCATCCAAGATGGCCGCCATGGCTAAAACTAGGTCAAATTTAAGGAAATTTCAAATGACATCTCCTCCAAAACCACTTATTCCATTCTTGTGAAATATGATAAACATGTTCCTTGGGTTGGGCTCTATTAAGTTTGTCTTTTTCGTTATCGTCGAATAATCAAAATGGCCGCCACGACGACCCAAGGGTTACATAGAGTTATATAGGAAAAGGTTAAAAACGACATCTTCTCTGAAACCGCTTAAAAGATTTTGATAAAACTTAAATCACAATGATCTTTGGAATTGTCCCTTTTGCGGCTGCCAGTCATGCAAGATGGCCGCCATGGCTAAAACTAGGTCAAATTTAAGGAAATTTCAAACGACATCTCCAAAACCACTTATTCCATTCTTGTGAAATATCATAAACATGTTTTTTGGGTTAGCCTCTATCAAGTTTGTGGTTTTCGTTATCGTCAAATAATCAAAATGGCCGCCACGGCGATCCAAAGTTTACATAGAGTTATATAGGAAAAGGCTAAAAACAACATCTTCTCTGAAACCGCTTGAAGGATTTTGATGAAACTTCATTACAATAATAAAAATGGCCGCCATGCTCACCCAAAGTTTACATAGAGTTATATATAGGAAATATTATATTTAACTTTTTGCTTGTACTGTTCTTTGTTAAAACCAATATCATCATTTTAATATTTTCATGTTTATAATGTAATATGGTCTGTCATTGTAACAATTCAGTTTGACAGCATTTCTGAAAACAAAAACAGACCAGAACATACAATTGTAATTTTTGATGAAGTTGACACGACAACAGGTTCAGTTAACAGCTTTTGCCCCAGTTGCGGGGCCAAATAAATAGTCAACTGTTGCCACAACAGGAGGTAGAATTCCCCCAGTGTGGCCTGGTTCCAAACTGAATACCGTGGTCTTGAATACCATAGGAATCAAGAACATGATATTTATTTCCAGTATTCACCTTCATCTCCATTATTGTTATGTTTTTTACCATTTCCCATTCAAACCTGATATGACCTTAGCTGTTAAATGGTTGTAAAACACCATAATCTGTTAACATCTTGACATTAACACGAGTTTACACTGGATGACACTATTGATAATAAATTTATGATGTCAACATGGGTAAAAAAACGATGACGTCACTGGTGGCAATATTCAACATTTTATTTGTTTCTGAGGAGAAGCGCGAACATTAATTATGTTCATTATAATGTCACTGACGTCTGATTGTGGATGTTCGTACATAATGACGTGCTGCGGCCAATACTTATTTGAACATTGGAGATTGACTTTTAGTAAATACGTTAAACACAAGTCTACTTTGATCAGTATGAACGATGTCCTTTAGCCATAGCTTAGCAGAATTAATGACATATATTGATACATTAACCTTGGTTTGATAGAAGATGAGAAAAACTTGATTGTCTATAAGTTTCAACCATTTGCCTTTACAATTGCCTATTAAGGATAAGTTTAAAGGCATACACTTCTGTCGTTTATAACGTGACTTGTAGCGTCATGACGTCATAACGTCATAATGGTCAGTTCTGACTTAGACAGGGATCTTTATTTGTTTAACAATACATTTGCAACAAAAAGTAGTCTGATGGAAATAATTAATAATTATAATAACTTATGACGTCACCGGCGGCCATGTTTTTGATAATTTCATGACCCAATCATAAATTATGTTCATACACATCTACAATCTGAACTTTATAATTGTTTTATTTAAATCGGACAACAAATGGATGGGATAGTGATAACAAGATTATATCCCTATTAACATCACTGACGGAATGAATGAATGAATGGTGTTTTACGGCACGTCGACACATAAATAGGTCATATTGTGCGCAAAAATTTATGAAAAAAGAAGTATTAATTAAAAATTAATGTAAATATATAAAGATATAACTATTAAAAAATAAGAGTATAAAGATAAAACTATTAAAAAATAAGGGATGATAAGGTGTAATATAAACTATGTTAGTAAATCAACAAATGCCCCTCAACGGATTGATGATGTCATGACCCCATTATGATGTTAATTCAAATCTAGGTCACTCGTGAGCTTTTCTAAACGTGATTTTTTTCCCTCAAAATTATATCATAAATTAAAGAGATAAAATGATTACAAAATAGTTCTCTTGACATCATTTGGAGGTAAATTGGATGACATGACGTCACAATGGTTCTCACTTACAAAATGTTCTTTGTTATTTTAACGATACAACTGCAACAAAAAATAGATGGCGGGAAAAATGAAAGTTTTCAATAATTTATGACGTCAATATCGGCCATCTTATCCACGACGGCATGATCCCATATTTTTATATTCTTCCACAACTCACTAGATCCTGAACTTTACAATCTGTGAAAGTTTTAATTAAAGAAAATAATGACTGGATGAGATAGGCCGATAATAAAAGATGACTGTTAACGCCATTGACGGCCATCTTGGATGACGTCAACATCTTGCCATATCCCAAGCTGTACCATCTGTGAAAGTTTTGTTCAAATCCGATCTGAACTATATTTTGATCTCTACAATCTGAAAGTTTGATCAAAACTCAAAATAAATAAAGGAGATGTAGTGATTACAAGATGTCTTAAATGACGTCACTTGTGGACATCTTGGATGACGTCAAAATCTTGCCAGAAGACAAGTTATGACATTCTTGCACAACTTGACCCTGAACTCTACAAGCTGTGAAAGTTTCATTCAAATCCGACCATAAATGTTTAAGATCTAGCACTAAAAATATTTTTATCATGACGTCATTGGCGGCCATCTTTGTTGATGTCTTTACAATTTTTGACATTCTTGCACAAAGCAACCTAATTCCCTACAGGCTGTGAAAGTTGCAATAAAATCAAGTAATAAATGAAGGAGATATAGCGATTACAAGATTTCTTAAATGACGTCATTTACGGCCATTTTGGATGACATCATGACCTTAAAACTGTCGGCGTCGACGGAAACAATGATACTAATTAATTTTACAGCAAAACAACTTAAAAAATGCAATCATTAAACAAAAACGGATATTTAATAACATTTTGACGTCAAGATGTTATGACTTAGAGACAGATGTTGACGTTCTTGCACAATTATACCCTAAACTCTACAAGCTGTGAAAGTTTCATTCAAATCCGACCATAAATGTTTGAGACTAGCGATAAAAATATTTTTATCATGACGTCAATGGCGGCCATCTTTGATGACTTCTTGACAAGTTGTGACATTCTTGCATAACTCAATCTAATTCCCTATAGGCTATGAAAGTTGCATCAAAATCCTGTAATAAATGAAGGAGATATAGCGATTACAAAATTTCTGAAATGACGTCATTGGCGGCCATTTTGGATGATGTCATGACGTTAACAATTTCAGCGTCGACTGACAATGATACTAATTAATTTTACAGCAAAACAACTTGTAAAATGCAATCAGTAAAAAAAAAAGATTTTTAGTAACATTTTGACGTCACTGACGTCAAGACGTTATAACTTAGAGACAGATGTTGACGTTTTTGCACAATAAGACTCTAAACTCTACAAGCTGTGAAAGTTTCATTCAAATCCGACCGTAATTGTTTGAGACCTAGCGCTAAAAAGATTTTTATCATGACATCAATAGCGGCCATCTTTGATGACATCTTGACAATTTGTGACATTCTTGCATAACTCAACCTAATTCCCTATAGGCTGTGAAAGCTGCATCAAAATCCTATAATAAATGAAGGAGATATAGCGATTACAAAATTTCTTCAATGACGTCATTGGCGGCCATGTTGGATGACATCATGACGTTAAAAATGTCAGCGTCGACCGAGACAATGATACTGATGAATTTAGAGCTAAAACAACTTAAAAAATGCAATCAGTAATGAAAACGGATTTTAAATAACATTGTGACGTCACTGACGTAGGCGCACGTTTTTACATTCAAGCACAACTAGACCCTGTAATCTATAAGCTGCGAATGTTTCATTCAAATCTGACTATAAATGTTTGAGATCTAGCGCGATGACGTCTTGATCTGATCATCTTGGATGACGTCATGACCCCAAAAGCTTCGCGGCACTATTCCAGACTGGCGACCAATGCTACTATGAAAAGAGGCGGTCACAAGAATAATAATAAGAAGAAGAAGAAGAATAAACAGAACGAACACAAGAGGTCTTTCCAGTGAAAGGTGGAAAGCCCTAATTATAGACTTTTTTTTACAAAAAATCTTTAAAGTGTACATACAAGCTTACCATACGTGTAATAGTGGTAAAAATATATTACATCAATATCAACCTTGTTACCTACAATATAAAAGTCTGATGAGCCCTTTTGGTCTCGAACAATCTACTCTTAAAAAATGCTTTGAAGTTTAAGCCAAAAGGGCTCATTAACAAAACACACCATATATGGCCTTGATTAAAGGTCTATGATGTTGCCTTTCTTATTATAAATAGATGATGCTAACACCAATAACTCTGTGTAATATTTAAACTGACGATTAATAAATGGATTTTTAATCAACCCCATAATTTTAAGTGTTTTTTTCTCAAAACTGTAAAAAATGTTGATGAGCCCTTTTGGCGTTTAACTGACGATATATTAATGATATTACTAGCAATATAATGTTTATTATCAATATAAATCATTTTAAATCACCTTTTATTCAATATAAGTTATACTAGTGCATTTAACAAGCCCTTTTTTGTCCGGCGATGTCCTTTTCGCAATAGCATGGAGACATATATTAATGATATTAACAACAAAAAAACAACAAAAAAACTTCTTTTCACTGTCAATCGTGTTTATTGTCAATATTAAACGTTTTTAATCACTTTTTAATCAACACAAGTTAAAATTGTGCATTTAATCGGCCCTTTGCTGTGCCGCCCAACCCTTTTCTGTGAAAATGGCCCTTTTCTATATCTAGCCATACCGTACAATATCTGTTAAATAATTATTAAAGTATCAATCAATGTATACTCGGTAAAAAAAGTTTTGGACCAGGGTATATAAAGTCATATAAAAATAAAACTAGTGGACAGAATTTAAGTATCTTTTTTTAGTAACCAAGGTCTATCCTACCCGGTTAATTTGGTACCAGAAGCTTTAAATTCCAAACAAGATTTGATTTAAAATAAATATCGCGAACACACAAGGGGTCTGTAAAAAATGTTTCAAAATCCATACAAAGTAACAGTTACGGACACATTCAAGTAACCAATAAAAAGATTATTAATTTTTCACAACCTATGTCATTGTAAACGATAATTATTGTTGATTGTTGATCTATTGTGAATTATCAACTGTGATAATAAGGGTTATGGTCGAATGTCAAGATTCAGCGACCATTGGGTTCGAACACTGCCATGGTCTAAAACTTTTTTTTACAGAGTATATATTACAGCATAACAATTTGCAATTTTGAAAATAGTTTTAAATGTCGGTGTAAAAACATCACACTGTTGAAACATAATCGTTCTATAAATAGATACTGAGTGTCCAGTTTCTTTAAATCAATAAAAGATAGGATAATGAATTATTTTATTTGTTATTTATCATCCAGTATGTTTTATATTGTAAAGGTTTTTATGATCTTTATATGCTCCTGTGCATGATGCATTTGCATTACCCTTAAGTCTGTTTGGGACTTTTTTTCAAGAAATAAAAGGAACTCTTTGTACTATCCACTACCTATGGACGGATGATGCGCATTTTGACCTATATAGTATCAACCTCTATACCGGGACTTGCCTGCTATGTGTTGTTCCGTCATAGTTTAGGCATTGATTATGTATCACGGCTCCACCGCGCGATGTTTTGGGACGCCCCACTGGCTACAGCAAGCATCCACCCGCTGCATTCGTGTCAGTGGAGAGACTCGTCTACTATCAAGGGCGGATCCAGGATTTGAGGTTAGGGGGGGGGCGCACAATAATTTTTAAGTAAAATTACCATTATGTAGTAAACCAAAACCGTCGTACATATATAACCTATATAAATAATAAACAGAAATACATACTGATTTATCAGTCATTCATTTATAACTTTGCGTGTGTTGTTCATGACAATGGGTTGATCAATAACATTTTCCTTGGATGTTTTCTGGCAAACATGTCTATTATTTGATCTACATCAATATAAATATCTTTGTGTATGTACATTAACACTAGAGCGTTAAATCGGTCCTCGCTCATAGTACTTCTCAACTTGTTCTTTATGAACTTCATTGACGAATTCGCTCTCTCAACACTGCTAGATGTTACCGCAACCAATGCCATCAAACTCAATATTTTGTGGATATTTTGGTACATCAAGCAATCACAGTTTTGGTCGGACAATGTGGATACTATATCTGTTGGTTTATTATCTTGGTTGTCCCATAGGTGTTTCCATAATGTCACTTCTTGTTTAAACGTAGATGGTGACATCAGATCATCCTTGTAATAGGTGAATATCATGTCAATCGATTCCTCATTTAAGGCCGCAAGGTTAGACGGTATCAAATGAAGTGCGCGTACAGCCTGCCTCGCTAAGGTTCCAAATCTTGAGCTTACTTCAGAAACCATTGAATCTAGAAATGGAATGTAAACCGCGCGTTTATAATACTCACTAGCATTGGATGCTGGTACATTGTTCCTCTGTGTCTGTCGAATACATAGTCTCGGTAGTTCTATTGTAGATATATTTGCAAGTTTTGCCATGTTACATGCTTGCTCGAAAACGCGCTCGTATTCAGTATCGTCCTGTCTCGCATTCAATACTACAGTCTTAACACTCTCTATCATATCAAATGCTTTAACAATATCCAAAGCAGTGCCTTGCAATTTTCTGGAAATACCACTGAAATAGCCGAAAAAGTGGTGCACAATCGTAAATGTAACTATAAAGGTAGGACTGGTTATGCTTTTCAACAAACCGTTAGCATCAACTACCGCTTTAGTATCCCAACCTCGCTCGTGTAACGAAATTGCTTCTAAGCACATTATGAGAGCTTCATACATTAATTCAAAGTCATCTAAACACGTATGTTTTTCCACCCACCTTGTTTCACAAAATAATTTGAATTTTTTCTTCTTGATATTTTCACCGTCGGCTTTGTTCTTGTTGCAGTCTGAAATGGCCTCTTCGAGTCGCCTACAAATTAGCTCTTCAATACGCCATTAAATTAAAGTCTAACCCTTCAAACCCAACTTTCGATAACGTTTTTCATCCTAGTTGTGAACCTCTTTTTGATCGAAAACCGAAGGCCATTCGACCATTTGGTCTTCGTATTAAACCAAAATTAAGAGACACTGAAATCGACCTAAATTTGATTGCCAAGTACAAAGTACCACAAATTCCACCGTGGACTTTGGAAACTCCAACAATTATTTTTGATCTTTGTAATAATAACAAATCCAGTACAGACCCTACTGTCTTTCAAAGCAAATTTAATGAAATTATATCGAAATACAGTGACTTTCAACATATCTACACAGATGGCTCTAAAGATGGAGATAAGGTAGCTGCAGCAGCTGTTCACAAACACAGCATAAAGAGCCGCCTGCCTGACAAGGCCTCTATCTTTTCAGCTGAATTTAAGGCAATTGAACTTGCCTTAAATTATATTCAGGAATCTGATGATGACCATTTCGTAATCTTTTCTGATTCCCTTTCATCTCTTCAAGCACTGGGTAATATGAAACATGATAACCCAGTTGTGCTTCAACTTTTAGAAAAATACAATTCTCTTATAATTGATAGTGTTATTATTTTCTGCTGGCTTCCAAGCCATGTAGGAATACGTGGTAATGATAGAGCTGATAGTGCTGCTAAGGCAGCATTAGATTTACCTATATCTAATACCAAATTACCTTATACTGATTTTAAAAGTTGTATTAACACATATATTCGTAACTCTTGGCAAACCGCTTGGGATTTGTCCTTTAACAATAAACTCCATTCAATTAAACCGTTACTCGGAGAATGGCGTTCTTCTACTAGACCCATTCGTCGAGAGGAAGTTATACTAGCCCGGTGCAGGATAGGGCATACACGTTATACTCATTCATATTTATTACAAGGTGAGCAATTACCAGAATGTATACCCTGCTTTGCACCGTTAACGGTCAAACACATCTTATTGGAATGTGTAGACTTTGATCCTATACGTCAAAGGTACTACAATGTTAATACTATGAAAGAGTTATATGATACTGTAGATTTTAGTCTTGTTTTAGATTTCCTCAAAGAGATCAGACTATATAAATCATTGTAATGTGTTCTTATAAATTTATACTTGTTTATATACCCGTTGACGGGCATTTGTTAATTTTCATACATACTTTATATTACACCTTATCATCCCTTATTTTTTAATAATTTTATCTTTATATATTTACATTAATTTTTAATTAATTCTTCATTTTCATCATTTTTTTGCGCACAATATGACCTATTTATGTGTCGACGTGCCGTAAAACACCATTCATTCATTCATTCTTTTTGCTGAATACTTGAAGAATATTCCTAGTTGTTTTATAGAATCAAGCATTATGTGGACTTCTTTAAGTTTACAACTTTTACAGAGAACCAGGTTTAAGTCATGACAAGAACAGTAGTGGTATATTGCTCTTGGGGATAGTTGGGCGAATCTAGCGGCAAACCCTTTAGTTTTACCAGACATGTTACCTGCTCCGTCCATTGTTTGGGATCGGCACAATCCAATATCTAAGCCAACGCTCTCCAGACTTTGAACAACACTGTTGCAAATCGCTTCTCCTGTTACTTCTTCACACGCCACGAAATCAATCAACCGCTCAACAGGCTTACCATTCACCATGTACCGTAATACAATGCCAAGGTTTTCCCAATTATTGGAGTCTGTACATTCGTCGCACTGTATCCCATAATACGGTCCAATGTCTTGATCTTTTATTTCTTCAACTATATGTTTTTGAATGAAGTCTTTAATGCACAGTAACAAATCGTTTTGTGTCGTTTTTGATGTATAAGTTGCATTTTTAGCACATGACTGAAGGTGTTCTTCTAGGATTTTGTCCCCGGCACCGATACGAAAGTTAAGCAACTCCTCAAAGTTTCCAATGTGCATACTTTTCTTGTCAATATTGTCATCGTCAATTGTCTTCGCGTCATCTCTATGGGACCTTAATGCAATACCTTGGCGTCCACAAAACACAAGCGTACTGACTATCGATTTTAAGATTCTTTTATTTGCCAAGATCGTATCTTCCGAGCCTTCGGTAATGATAACGTCAATTCGTTTTGATGTGTTTTTGTAACAATCTATAAATGCACCAAGTCTGCTCATGGAACTCAAGTGATATGCACATACCGAATGTTCCTTTAAGTCTGATGTTGCATCTTTCCAGTTACAAAATGGTTCAGTAATTAACTTTTTACTTCTACGGTGATCTTTGTCAGGGAATAAAACACACGCCAAGCAGAACAAGCCATCAGCCAAGGTCGAATAGCTTATAAAACTGAAAGTTTTGAACCAATCTCTATTGCAGAAACGTTTCATAACACCATCTTTTTTACGTTTATCTTTATATAGTTTTGGTGGGAAAATGAAATTGGCACTTGGCTCCCTGTTTGAAATAAAAGCAAACTTCTCATCGTCTGTAAGAATGTTAGTGTCACAATGGCTTATATCAGGTAATGGGGGTTGTATCGGGACATCATAATTAGGAATCTGAAATGAGAATAAAGGAGTGCGATCTATTAAAAGCATACTATAAAGATCCTATCTATAATCATAATAATAGCAAGAAATCCCTGAAGACTGTAACGCTGGATTGACCTCCGAAATCGACAATGAAAATTTTGACGGACAGTCACAGACAGACAGACATACATACAGACAGACAGACAGACAGACAGACAGACATCACCAATCTATAAACCGAAATCGCTTGAGCTATCTGGCCAACAATTCAAAGCTCCTACAATCATCGAAGTAGCCATGGGTGCCAATACTTCAAAAAAGTTTAATGCCAAGCTATAGAATTAATATTTTACTATAATTGTATTAACGCTACCGACAGTGTTTTTTAAAAGTAGTTGCATATTAAACTGACGCATAAATATATTTGTTTTAAAGCACGGTTTAGTTTGTTTGCAATCGGAAAAAAGTACATCAAATTACCCGGTATATGTATTTTGTAGCGACGTTGCAGTACACCGTTGACAATCTTATAAGATTTATGGAAAATCCCGTTTTAAATTATGAATTATTATTAAACTACGACGATTTTAATTAAACAAAGTAATGTTCTGACCATAAAAGTGCTATTATAACTTTATAAGGCATAGGACAATGGTGAAACAAAATCAAATTTATTAATAATGAATATCGTGATCGGTCACTTTATAATATTATTTTTCTAACGACGTTACGTTGTGTTTTGTTTTGAACACACTAGTTTCATATATGAAAACGCTCAAAGATGGCTGTACATGCCTTTATCCTCCTATTTTTCTTTCTTTATTAATCAAAGTAACGGAATGTGCAAATAAAGATCTTTAGCTAGCCAGGATATTTTATTACTCAGTTTTAAAATAAATGAATTTTTTTTTTTTCGTCTAATATTGTACATACTCCTGAATCCTGGTCCGCCGCCAAGGGTGCCATACAAGCATTGGTTGCTGCCTCCGGATCGATATTGCCTGTTTCCAAGGTCACCGTTCTCGCGTAAGTAGGGTCGGCTTCCGGATTGGCACTGCCTGTTTCCGTGGTAACCGTTCTCGCGTTAGTAGGGTCTGCTTCCGGATCGGCATGGCCTGTCTCCATGGGAACCGTTCCCTCATGAGTTATATCTTCAACAAGACCGTCATTATGTACGAGGGCCGTTGATGACCTGGTTTATAGAATTAATTCACTAAACATATGTTAACCTACGTACACAATTATAGGCTAGCTGTACACAATTATTGCCGTTCATGATTATTAAAAGAATGCAAGAAATATATAAAGCTTCACAATCAATGAGTGTAGAAACCACTACCATCCTTACAAGGAATTGCCTTCGACATACATTTAAAAAACAAAACAAACAGTTTGAATATCATAAGAAGTAGATTTTTTTTATTAAGTCATTTGATTAAAGGTAATGTGTGGTCGTTTTAATAATCTCATATAACAGGAAATATGTCACATGTCATTATAATGTTTTAATTATGATGTGTTTCTTGTACAGTAAAATATGATATTTAGCAACTTTCCCGTGAGAAATCTAAAAAGAAAAGACACTATAATATTTGTTATTGTAATTTGAGAAAGTAGCATTGTTACATACCTCAATGAAAGTGCTGTTACTTCAAACTGGAGGTCACTGGACGATAGAGAATGTGACAGATCTTTGATATATTCTACCAGGTGTTGGATTCCTTTCGTCTTAATTACAACTGCTTTGCCATCAGGCACACACAGGCCCTGTTTGTCACGACTATGGGAATCCAAGGAGACGAAATATGACCCATCCTCTGTTTGCTTTATTCCTAGTGTCGATCCAGGGTTATTTCCAAGAGTTCGAAAAGCTTTGTCAGATTCCATAAAACATTTCTCCAGAGCAGAAGACAAACAAAACGCCAAAGCATTTTCGTCATCATAAGTGTGTGAGACCATTCCACTCCTTGGTTCAAATACTCGTAAATCAAACGTTCTGTCTTTAAAACAAATTGATGAAGGCAGTTGTTACCATCAAGAACTGTTCTGCTGTTGTTATGGAACCATGTAGTTCTGTCCCCCTTTCTAAAACGCTGTCAACTTCTTTTGAAGTTTTTGGATATCCATCAAGACATAAAAAGGACAAGGCTATACAGGTACATTGACTACCTCCGTCTTCAATATCTCCTTGGTGGCAGGCTCCTTCACAGACCAATCTACAAATTTATGAATAAAAATAGAATTGTTTTACGTAAGATTGGAGCCCTGATAATAAAAATATTGATAAGTTAAAAGTATAGAAAAAAATAAAAATATTGCCGGAACTGGGAATAGAACTCGGATCGCCTGATTACAAAGCGAGCTAGTCATCCACTGGACCACACAGCCATAGTACTGTTCAGTGTATCATTTAATTATTAATCATATAATTGAGCGAGTTCCAAACTGACTCGAATTCATTAATAGTTTATTGAGATTTGGAGGGAAGGACCGCATGTTTATGACAAATAATAATCAGCAATAATTATATAAATATAAAACAATTAATTTGTTACTGACCGCTTATGTTTCTGATCAACATGCTGGCTGAAAAACGCATCCAACGTGCGTTGACTTTCAATTTTTACGCGTTTAAAACTTTTTGGCCGACTCGCTGCCATTATTTGTTTACACACTTTCAAGAGTAGCCGAATGGGGAAAAATATAAAAAACGGAAATTTGAAGACCGAAAATTGCGGAAATAAACGATTTTGCTTCTTAAAAAGTATCCGATGTTCGCTCTAGCAAATTGTAATGCCGTTGGACAAGAAATAAACTAGCCAAGGTTTAAATTTAAAAATGCATTCGATTTAGATTGTTTTCAAAAGATTTACATATGATAATTTTGGAAAATACCTATGCTTGGAAAATTTTAGGGGGGGCGCGCGCCGGGTGCGCCCCCCCCCCCCCCCTGGATCCGCCTATGACTATGTAGGTGTGGTTCCTTCGCGCGATGAGTCGCGGGACCCATGGCAGGCCTACATACAATGCCCGTATGCATCATACTTATAGTTTATACTGTATATCACCTCTATTTACCTAACCTTTTGTATCTTGTTATATTGTATTCTGCCAATCATGATATGGTTTGTGTTATCCAACACAAAGTCAGGATGTTTGAACATATTCTCCCAGTGTGGTTGCCGGGGTGGAATACAACCACTGCAAATCCCACTCGAGCACTAGAGGCAGAGAAGTTTTAAGCGAGTGTTCGGGCCCGTACTCAAACGTGCTGACACGGACCCCACGGTTCGCACTCGGGCTGCTGGATCGCATTTACGCGGCGCCGCCTGGGTTTGAACCAAGTAAATCACTTGTGGCTATCGTTGTACCACAGAAACTATTCCACGTGCAGATGGAGCCCCACATTAGACTCAACTAATCGTTTTTAATTTTTTCTAGGTTTTTCAGTAATAGGCCGTTTTGACTTATCCATATCTAGGTATGTTTGCATTACCTTTATAATCATACATTTATTAGCTCGACTATTCGAAGAATAAGAGAGCTTATGTAATCACCCCGGGGTCGGCGTCGGCGTCCCACATCAAGGTTTGCGTGTAAGCTGTGTTTACAAGTCTATATGATCTCTTACATTTCTTATCCTACCAAAACCAAATTTGTTCATGGGCTTCCTTGTAGCATTATCTTAAGGGCTGCATAAGCAATTTTGATTCCTGTAACCCATGGGCTCCCATGGAACGCAAATTATGATAGCCCATAAAATGTGCCCCATTTCACATCAAATTGTGCGTGTAAGCTGTGTTTACAAGTCTATATCTCTTACAATTCTTACCCTAGCACAACCAAATTTGGCCATTAGCTTCCTTAAGGCATTATCGTAAGGGCTGCTTAAGTAATTTTGGTTCCTGTAACCCCTGGGCTCCCATGGAACCCAAATTCTGATAGGCCTTAAAATATGTCTGTTTCACATAAAATTTTGCGTGTAAGCTGTGTTTACAGGTCTATATCTCTTACATTTTTTGTTCTAGCTGAACTAAATTTTGGAATTTGTTTCCTTATAGTATGTTGTAAAGGGTTGGATAAGTAATTTTGTCTTCTGCAAATTCTGGGCTCCCATGGAACCCAAATTGTGATGGCCCATAAAATGTGCAATAAATGCAGATCTAGGTTTGCATGTAAGCATGTATATATCTATAATTTTGGTTTGGGATTTGTTATAGCATTACGCATCTTATTACTTCACCCATATTGGGTCATGGGCTCCTCCCCCCCCCCCCCCCCACTCCCCTCTACACCTTTTATTTATTTTTTTACATATTTCTGTGTTGTTTTAGTCAATTCTTACACATATATGTTGCAACCCTCCCCGCCCCCACCCCCCACCCCCCCCCCTCCCCCTGCCTCTCACTTGAAACTTTTTTTTTACATATTTCTGTGAGCTTTTGTCAATTCTTACACATATATGTTGCAACCCGCCCCCACCACCCCATACCCCTCCCCACACCCCTCCCCACTCCGCCTCTCACACCATCCCCCCACCCCCGCCCCAGACTTGAAACTTTTTTTTTTTTTTTTTTTTACATATTTCGGTGTTGCTTTTGTCAGTTCTTACACATATATGTTGCAACCCTCCCCGCACCCCCTCCCGCCTCTCACCCCATCACCCCACCCTCCACGCCCCACACTTGACATTTTATTTTTTTATTTTTATAATTTCTTTGTTGTTTTAGTCAATTCTTACACACATATGTTCCCCCCCCCTCCCCCTCTCACCCCCACTCCGC
This sequence comes from Cyrtodaria siliqua, assembly GCA_037043455.1. Lineage (NCBI taxonomy): Eukaryota > Metazoa > Mollusca > Bivalvia > Adapedonta > Hiatellidae > Cyrtodaria > Cyrtodaria siliqua. Next base: position 3,022 of record JAWPHD010021381.1, on the reverse strand, counting down.
CCCAGACTTGAACTTTTTTTTTAACATATTTCTTTGTTGTTTTAGTCAATTCTTACACACATGTTGCCCCCCCCCCCCCCCCCCCCCCCCACAAATTCCCAACGCACTCCCACCTATCACCCCCACTCCGCCACAGACTTGATTTTTTTCCTTTTTTTTAAACATTTCTTTGTTGTTTTAGTCACTTTTTACACATATATGTTGCCCCATCCACCCCCCCCCCCCCAAACCACTCCTGCCTCTCACCCCCCACCCCCACTTGAAACTTTTTTTTTTTTTTTTTACATATTTCTGTGTTGCTTTTAGCAATTCTTGCACATAAATGTTGCAACCCCCCTCCCTCTCACCCCATCAACTCCCCCCCTCAAACCCTCTCACCCCATCAACCCCCCCCCCCCCACACACACACACCCCGCCCCACACTTTTAACTTTTTTTTACATATTTATTTATTGTTTTAGTCAATTCTTACACACATATGTTGCCCCCTCCCCCAACCCTCTCACCCCCGCTCCCCCCACCCTCTCACCCCCGCTCCCCCCACCCTCTCCCCCCGCTCCCCCCACCCAACCCCACTTGAAAATCTAATTTTGTTGTTGTTCTTTTTACATATTTCTGTGTTGTTTTAGTCATTTCTTAACATTTTTTTTTTCCATATTTCTTTGTTGTTTTAGTCAATTGTTACACATATATGTTGCCCCCTCCCGCCTCTCCCCCCGCTCTCCCCGACACCCCACCCCCACTCTCCCCGACACCCCACCCCCGCTCTCCCCGACACCCCACCCCCACTCTCCCCCCGCTCTCCCCGACACCCCACCCCCACTCTCCCCGACACCCCACACCCCACCCCACTTGAAACTTTGTTTTTTTTTAAATATTTCAGCTGTTGTCAATTCTTACACATATATGTTGCCCCATCCACTCCCCCAACCCACTCCTGCCTCCCACCCCCACTTGAAACTTTTTTTTCTTACACATATATGTTGCAACCCCCACCCCTCTCACCCCATCAAACCCTCTCACCCCATCAACCCCCCACACTTCGCCCCACACTTGGAACTTTTTTTTTTTTTTACATATTTATTGTTTTAGTCAATTCTTACACACATATGTTGCCCCCTCCCCACCACCCCTAACCAACTCCCGCCCCCCATCCACTAATTTTGTTTTTACATATTTCTGTGTTTTAGTCATTTCTTATATTATTTTTTTTACATATTTCTTTGTTTTAGTCAATTCTTACACATATATGTTGCCCCCTCCCCCCGCTCTCCCCCACCCCCACTTGAAACTTTGTTTTTTTTACATATTTCTATGTTGCTTTAGTCAATTCTTACACATATATGTTGCCGGGCCCCCCCCCCCCCCCCCCCCGACCGACTTTTTTTTACATATTTCTTTGTTGTTTTAGTCAATTCTTACACATGTTGTCCTCCCCACCCCACGCCTCTACCCAATCCCCTCAATTCTTACACATGTTGCCCACCCCATCCCCACTCAAACTCGATTTTTTAATTATTTTTTTTTTAATTATTTTTGTGTTGTTTTGGTGAATTATTACATAGATTCTTACACATATATATGTTGCCCTCACCACCCCCACTCCCCCCACCATCCACACCCGCCTCCCCCACCCACACCCAACTCAAAATCGATTTTTTTTACATATTTCTGTGAAGTTTTGGGAAATTCTTACACATAGTTATGTTGCGGTAGGCCTAAAGTGCGAAAAGGAGATTCCGCCACGAAAAGGAGCCATAAAATCAATATTTTAAGCATTAAGAAAATTATTTTAAATTGTTATACAAATTCTGTTTATATAATAAGAAACAGATTAATAGAATATTGAAAATATATAGAGATGTTATATTAAGAAACAGATTAATAGAATATTGAAAAAAAAATGAAATCAAACGTTAAATTAATTGTTTGTCTTGTTTGTGGTTGACAGTTTTGTCGCTTTTTCCTTTGATTGACGTTGATTGGATTATCACATCTTTATGATCACGTCGGTATTTCAGCTACTTGATTTAATTATAGGATTAGACGTCGTTGGAACAACAGATAATTATCACCAGTAAGTTATTTCCGCCAAACATCTTTTTCCTTTGATTGACGTTGATTGGATTATCACATCTTTATGATCACGTCGGTATTTCAGCTACTTGATTTAATTATAGGATTAGACGTCGTTGGAACAACAGATAATTATCACCAGTAAGTTATTTCCGCCAAACATCTTTTGATAATTCTTGTATATAAATGTGCATTACAATTCTTTAATTTTTTAGCTAATGTAATTATTTTGTTTATATGTCATTCATTACTAATACATATATTTACTGAGTTCTTAAGAGTTTGGTGACTATATACCAATACAGTAAAGGTATATATACTCAGTTGAAAAAGAAAGTGTGCACAGCCCAGTTGCGGAAACTTCTTTTTGTGAGGCAATACGACAGAATAAAAACACAGAAGTATTCTTCACGGAATTAAATATTATATAAGTTTTATTTCATGTTTATTTTGTGTTTGTATATGTTTCTATACACATTAATGATTTTATGAAGGGCATTTCATTGCGTTTCGAAGTTAGGTAATTTACATAATAAGTAGGTATAAAAGTCGAACAGCTTTAACATGAAGACATAGTCGCAGAAGGAAAGTCCTTTTCGTACGGTAAAAAGAGAGTCATAATATACTAAAATATTGACAACAAATTCATTTAAAGTTCGATTTAACTAATTTTTTCAATGCAAACATATTCTATTAATCTATTTGTTAATATATAAAAACAATTTGTATTAAGTTTTAGATATAGATTTTATGACTCCTTTTCGTAGACGAAAAGTCCTTTTCGTTAGGCCAAAATGGAGTAAAAACGCGAAAGTATTGACAAAAAATTCATTTAAAGTTCCATTTAACTAATTTTTTCAATGCAAACATATTCTATTAATCTATTTGTTAATATATAAAAACAATTTGTATTAAGTTTTAGATATAGATTTTATGACTCCTTTTCG